>JANSTQ010149955.1:0-11837 GCA_026167885.1 Bergia puertoricense
AAGTTAGTCGCCTGCTGGCGACTGGCCTTGAAATTCTGGTCGCCAACGCTACATTTTCAGTCGCATTGGCGACCAGCGGGTCGCAATTTCGGACCCTGATCTCTGAAATTCTCAAAGAGATCAGCGAGTAGAAGTACGTCAAACTTTTAGAGCTCTTCTAATCTTCTGATGAAATATTTGTGTCATTTAACCTCGAATAAAAACTAGAAATAGGAGGTAAGTGTTTGTCTGATACTTTATCAAAACTATCCATGTGATCATATGGGTAAACGCCCTCAGTAAAAGCTCTAATTGCTCCCCATCAAAATGACTCGTAAAGTTTTTGAAAAACTCTGGATAGATATTTACTTAACTCTCAAGGCTTGGCGCCATGAACTTGAAGCTGTCAATGAATGTGATTTCTCACTTTATAGAGACTTTTATGCCTTCTTTATTAATGAAACTATCTACTTCAATCTGCTTTGTAAATGAAATATACTTCTCATTATTCGGTATGCAATTAATCTTTCCCTCTGATTTACCGAGGTTTTTACCAAAGAGATGTGCGTCATAACCTGAGAGATTGTGAAAAATTACTGGGAAAAATTGGGGGATTTTATGATTCAGGTTGCACTCATTTTGAGCTGCTTCTCTACACTTTCCTGTAAGATGGCAATGATCTAATACCTCATCATGTATTATTTCTCATTCACAGATATGACAATGTTTTGCACTTTCATAGGCTATTCTATCCTTTTAGTAATTTTCACACTCTTCTTGAACTTGACCTTATTGTAAATATCTTTAATTGAATCCTCAGGAGATTCTCTGAATATATCTGTGAAATATCTTCATCAGGTGATTCTGCTGTATGATAAATCAGTTCTGGTTGAAATAAATCATCGTCAAAGCATTTGATGTAATAGCAAAACCCTGAAGGTTTGTGATGTTGATATTTTTTCCGTATAGCTTTTGCATTCGTCTGGGCTACAAGTTGATATATTCTCTGTAAAGGTTTCAAAATCAGCGTATATGACAAATGGTGCATGCATGCTTCTATTATAATTTTTAAATTGAAGCCTGATTCCCTTTTCAGGAAGCCCTATTTTAACCGCTTCGTCATTAGAACAGTATTCACGGTGCTTGTCTAATGCAATTTTGTTGTGAAAATTGTTGAGACAGCGCTCACAGAAATGCTTTGCTCCATTGCGATTACTTATTTGTGAAGATCTTAATCCAACAGTGGAGATTGGTTTCATCATTAGATATCAGGAGTAAGTTTACTGCTTGAAAATCTTCACGTTTACTAATCCTCAGAGGATAAACGCCTCTGTCATAACCATATACATTTATTCTATAGTGATTATTCTGTTTCTGAAAGCTATCGATTTGTTTCAGGGACATTAGAAACTCAGTGTTATTCCAGTTAAATTTTTTGGAATTTTCTCTCATTTCCTTATTAAGACGTTCAGGATGTATGCCTTTAGGAAACACAGCAGAGGTTACAGCCCATTTGAAATATTCGTGATCATTTTCATTCTTAACATTAATAATAACTTTCTTTTTGGCCACCACTTCTGGAAGAGGAATATATGAACTTCCAGATAGGGGTTGAAAAGGGTCGATGTCATGTCAAAGTTTATCACATGATTAAATTGCCAGCCTGAACCTTTATTCTGATCAATTAATTCGAGTAAACAATTAACCATAATATCAAAAGTATCTGAGAGATTAGTTATGAACCTACAGGTAAAGATAAATTTTAACTTGACTGGCTTGTCTTGTTTATTAACGAGATCAACTACTTTTGGTTAATATTAGTGATGAACGTCCTTGGATCATACACTTCCTGTCCATCTACCCTATATGTTTTCAAGTATCCATTTAAAGCTGTTTCTTGTTGCTTAGGGTTAAACTTATCTACTCAGTTAAATATTCTCTCAACAGTTCTCTTTAGTTGCTGAACTCACTTATTCAATGGTCTCTTAATTGACTCTGGAACATAGCTAAGAATCCAATCTGAAAACTCACTAATTTTCTCATTTAGTAAGTTAACAATTTTTCAATGATTGTACTCTATTTTGCGGAACGAATGGAGTAGGTCTAAGAATGGGTACATTTAACTCAGGAACTGATTCATCTATTAAGTTTACTCGAGTATTACCTTGATGCTGTGTATTACCCAAAGCTTGTTGGTGAAACTAAGTTGTCAACACAAAGTTGCGACGACTCCTTTATCATCGTCTCGTCCGCCTCCACCATTTTGGAGAACCTTTCGTGTTCAATGCACCTGCAAGTATTCATAAATTCAGAACTCCAAAATAACTTCGGAACTCTAAAATAACTTCAGAATTCCAAATTAACTTCAGAACTCCAAAATAACTTCAGGAGTTCAAAATCCAGCGAACATCAAAACTGCAGATGTCTTGAAGATTCCAAAATAGCATCATAACTCCAAAAGAACTTTGAAGTTCCAGAATCACTTGAAAACTTTCAAATTTTGTTACTTGAAAATACCTTCATAACTCGGAAAAAACCTCATCATGCCACACTTGTGGGTCAAAAGATTGTACTTAATGATACCAATGTAACTTCATAATATCAGAATGTTACATAATGCCATAAGTGAATTTTGTCACTAATGACGCTCCATAGTATTTTGTCCAAAGTTTATCATAGCCCAATAGACTGCACCACACTAAATTTATTGTTTCTTTTTCATGTAGCTTAAATTCTGGGTACTTGGTTGTATTACATTACATTTCATTTTACCCCTAATTGTGTTGGGAAATTTGAGATAAATTATGTTGAATGGCAAGAGTGCACGATCGTGCAAACCTAAACACTCCTCTTTATAAATATTGTGAGAGACACAAGGCACCCACCAGCCCAGCTTGTTTTCAAAATTTTCGATGGAAAGTTGGGAACTCAGTTATAGTGCGAGTGCTGTTAATAGAAAAGTGAGAACCTGCACAGTGCACCATTATTTTTAATTCGAATTTTAAAAGCTTAAAATAGTAACTCATCTTAATTTCTCCATTGGTTGATTCACAAACAATGTAGAAAGAGCTTTTTCCAAGTACTACTTGTCCAACGTTTGGGATGCCTATTATACTGTGTGTGTGAACTTCAGATTCGAGGACAGACTTTGTTGCCCTTATTTATCTGACGTTCATTTGCTTCACAGTAATGTATTTATGTATATATATGTATGTACATATACATATTATTATTATTATTGGATTCTCTCATCGCTTCGACGAATGAGTGCAATGCATTTTGGGACTCATTTTTGTCGCTACCGTCGCTACTAAAAGTAAAAAGTGGTTTCTATTAAGAAAATGCACCGTCGCCACTTTCTTTTTCTGTCGAGGCGACAGCGGCGATTCTTGTCGCCGTTGTCGCTACCGTCGCCTAGCAGAACGTTTCCATATAATCGCCGCTGTCGTCTTTCGACAACAGTGGCAACGCCAGCGATTATATGGAAACCAGGCTTTAGGTCCTCTGCTGACATGTTTTCAATGTCAAGGCCCCCTGGACAAGAAACGCAACTTAACACTCTTGTTTTGGGACACTGTTATCAACCAAACACAAGTCTGGTTGTTGTCATAGACTCTTGGAAAATACGGGCTTGTAATGGTACCATTGGACGCCTTTATCTCTTGTGGTATTTTAGAGTAACCTGGGAGGAATAATTCTGGAAGTGTTTACCTATTTGTTTTAAAAAAATCGGCTTAAGTTAGTGAAAGAAAAATTAGACGGCCTGAATATTTAATTATTTCTTAACTTTTTCAACTGAATGTGTTAAATTTAGCCGCAGGAAGCAGTTTGGTACCTATACTTAGTCTGTGGTTTTATTCAGCTGACCTCTCAGCGATCGCTAAGGAGCTTTTTGAGAACAAAATCCGCTTGCTGGATTATTTCTTTTTTTTTCATACCGCTAGTTTCTTTTGTTGAGGTCTTGACTGAGTAATTAAAATTTTTAAAGCATGGGCATTTGAACACGATTACTAATAGGACTATCCGTCGTGTCAACTTGATCAACCTGGCTTACTTCGGAGTTGGGTCAAGCACCGTTGTTGGCTTCAAATTCAGTTTGTATGTAGTCTTAGCAGGAAACTTGACCGTTTTCGTCCTCGTTAATATTTTTCTCGTTTTGAGTTCCAAAGTAACAAACTCTGTGACCTTAAATGTTTTGTGGGATTAGACTAGCACAAAGAGATTACGAATACTGTAGAATGACAATATTTAATTTAAACCCTACAAATACAGAGCTTGCATAAAACAGGAAAAATGTCGGTCGCTCGTTACACAACACCAATGTTCCGGGACTCAAAAATGGTACTTGGATATGCTGGAGACTCTAAACATTTCTTGTGCATTGTTAGCAAGTAAATTGTCGCTGGTCGGCAAGCCCGTTAAATAGGGAAAAAGTCATTTTTTGGGTAATTTTCAGCAGCCAAAAATGAAAAGATATCCTTCGAGTTGCAATTTTATGGTTTCATTATAAAGTATTTGTATGTAGTTTATTTGTGCCAAATGCCATTCACTTCACGAAACTCGCCTAATGGCGAAATTAATTCCTCAATGTATGGACCTTTGGAGCCCCCACGGCTTGTAGTATGAAAATGTCGGTTCACAGACAGAAATTCAAGGGTAATACAAAAAAGAAAAAAACCCTACAATTTCTGAAACCAAGAAGATGTTAAGATTTTATCCCAGGGAGCTTTTCAGTATTTGTTGGGCAGCTTTTGACCCGGCAAAGCAGATGTCCCAAAGCCCAGGTGTTGATTTTGTCTTTTCGGATAATCTTCTTGTCGTCTTTAGAGTTGAAGGCTATCTTGTTTATGGATTCTGTGCATATTTGATGAGCTCGAGAGCGGATTACATTCATCTTTACCAGAAACTCGACACGGCCTTCTCGAGCAATGAGAACGAGAAAAAGCGACACTACAACCAGCGAATTATTGAAGTCGAGCATGGCTCCTTCAGCCCTCTCGTGTTCTCACCATATGGCGGAAACGGAAGAGAAGCCGAGCGATTTCTAACCGAACTAGCTCTGAAGCTATCCAAGAAGAAGCAAATGGACTATAGCATCATAATTCATTGGCTGAGAGCGAAACTAGCGTTTAAATTATTAAGATCTGCAGTTTTATGTGTTAGAGGCTCCAGAGCAACCAAACATGAATTAAACACTGACTTTAGCGGGGCAGAAATTTCAAATGTAATAGGAAAAATAAAGTAGACGCGCTTAATTTTTTTTAAACATTATACAGAACACTTTTAACCCAAGCCCAGGGCTGTTTTTTAAAATAGATTTTTATCTTTACTGTCTTAAAAAACCGACTCACGCGTGATCAGTGAATTTGATACAATGTGTTTTAGACGTTCTTCATAATCTGAGATTTAGCGCGCAGAATCAGATTGTGAACCATGAGTTTATAAAAAACCACTTAAGTAAATAGTAATCTTTTAAAAAACCGGCTCACGCGTGATCAGTACATTTGATACAGTGTATTTTCGCGACGAGATCTTAATCTTTTCGATTAAGATTTCAATCTATCTTAACATAATGCGTGACTAAACAAAACGGTTTCAAAGCAAAATTCGAAGACTACCTCGTTCATATACAAATCTAACATGAGTTTTTGAAAATCACCTATTTTAACACATTAATAACAAAGTCTATTTAACTTAAATTACTCCAGAAAACTTTATCTTCACAAATTTCACGTATAGTTTTCATATTGTTTCTAAACATATGAATAGGCACAGCACAATAATTTAACCGAGGATATTTTTCAACTAGCTGCCATAATGAAATTTAAAAATTAGCATAACTCACTGATATGTCACAGTACGAAAGAATATGTATATACATAGTTGATACTCTTGTAAGTTTTTTTTGCTTGGCTTAACAGGAGTCCTTGGCGAATAGAAAACGACAACGCTCTCTTCTTGTAATCTTCGATCGCGTTGTTGAGTTTCTTTAGGACCGTAATCAGTTCATCCTCATTGCTTGCTACCTCTTTGATTAATCCATCGAAGGTAGTTTCGAGAGGCTTTGTATCGTTCTTTAACTTCAAAGTCTTTTTAATCTTCTCCTTTTTCTGTTGGTCTCGCTTCCCCATCGTAATCACCAGTGATTGATATTTTATTTGTAGATGTGTGTAAGCTTGTTTTAGATATTCGCTCGTTTGAGGAAACTGTTTGACCATTTCTTTGAAACAAATCGTTGACAAACATCTCCACAGCAAAGCCGCTCCCTTCCTCAAACTCACAAACGAACAAGCTTTTAATCGAAAAATTTCACCTACCTCGTTCATATACTAATCTAACATGAGCTTTTGAAAATCACCTGTTTTCACACATTAATAAATTAAGATTTTATATTCATTATTTCATCAAGCGAAACCCAACTGTTGAACTTGTCAGGATAACCAGACCACTTCACATACGCTTGTTTCTTTTTATAGTCCTTCTTGAAGACTTTTTCAATGCGGAAGACTTCTTGTTTCGCAAGTGAAAGTTCTGGCTCACTGTTCAAGTCTATAATCTTGTAAGTTATTGGGTTAGTATATTGAATTTCATCAACAGCAAAAACCTCTTCGATCCAATTTGGAGTATACCCCTTATCAAAAACCCTTCTTTTGTATTTTGACATTCTTACCTTTTCCCCAACTTTGAATTTTGGTTTTATTTCTTTGTAGATTTGTTGACCATAAAAATTTAAATAAACTTTGTTTTCATTCTGCTTCCTCCTAGCTTCTTCTGGTGTCATCTTTATTGAAGAATGCTTTGTTTTATTATAATTACCCACAAGTTCGAGAATCTTATCCACATATTCTGTTGAATTTAAGGATAAAAATAAAGAGAGAAACTAAGAAAGTAGGCTGAGGATTTTGATTGGGGTGAACTAAAATTTCCTGTTAAGGTTGGAAATATAAAACACTTCGAGAAGAGAAATCCTGAGATTGGTGTCAACGTCTATGGATATGAGAAAAACTTATATAATAAGAGAATAATTCATCCTTTGAGGATAAGTAAATTAAAAGGGAGAAGATTTGTGAATCTTTTGTTGATTTATGAAGATGAAAATAAGCGGTACTGTCGATTCTGTCTGAACCACTTCTACTCGCAAGAAAAATGTCAAGAGTTACGTCTTGCACGGTCGTCGTCTCAGATTGTGAAGTCACAGTGTGAATCTCAATATATATTCAACAAAGAGACCGCGGACAATACTCTGAAATTACAAAACTATTCCTTTTATAGAATTAGTCTCAGACTCTCTGCGGTCTGTATTCACTGTTCCTATACGTCATGTAAGACACGGCACCACGCTTGGAATAATTTCACTTCAGGTTCTGATGATCTGATTGGGTGACGTGCGTGGTTCTGGGAGTGGCCAACCGTTGTCGTTATTTGGCCAGGGTGTTCTCCCGCAAAGTCTGGCAGTTGAGTTGTTCCAGACGTTGGACGTTGAGAGAGAAACCCGGGACCTTGCAGACGCAGTGACCGGCCCGTGTCTGGTACCCTTAGTTCTTGAGCCCACCCGAGCAGAATTCGACGATGGTGTCGTTCTGACTGATCTTATCTTTGAAATCGCCCAGGTAATCTCCGAGGAGAGGTGATGGTTGTCCAGGGCGATGCGTAAAGATGACAGAGTCGGTGTCAAAGTACAGCATGCATTCCCCCAAGAGTTCCAAGGCCTTGTAGAGCTGCGGACGAGCCCAGCAGATGGTGAAGGGCGCCACAAAGATGTTGAGATTGGGACAGAGGGTCTTGCAATGTTCTTTTTGCTTGTAGTGGACCTCGACCCTCTTCTGTCAAGGGACTGACATACTGGATGTCGTGCTGGTCACTGTCGGGAAAGGGGTGGAAGGGTTGAGGTTCCACAAACTCCGCCACCTGGGTCTTGTTCTCGTGTTGGCCAAGCTTGCCCCACATGCTGTTATTCATGACTTTGGCCAACGCTCGACTTCCAGGGTTATAATCGATTTGATTAACATCGAGGTGGATTCCTTCTCAAGTGTGGTAGGCGTAGACGTAGGCTTGGTGGTGCAGGAGGCGGGGCAGCCGCTGGCCTCTTGTTTAATCTTGAGCCAAGTGTTGACGTACTCGGCAAAGAGGCCCACCAGCCACGCGTTGAAGTGCCAGATCTCGTGCACGTGGAGAATAACGTAGCCTTTCTCAACCGGTTTTAGGAGTTCAGGCATGCACCAGGTGGCGGTCAGAGCACGTTGGTCGTTGTTGTGATGACACGAATGGACCTTGTCATGTAGCGGACGGCCCACATTTTTCTCTACACACCTGCGGCACAAGAGAACATCAATTTGTCGTGCGTCCAGTGCGGGAGCACATGATTGTAAAGGCCTTCTGGAGGGAGGACTGTACACTTGGCCAATCCAAAGTACGTCGAGAGTTCAGTGGTCCCAGGTTCGTATAGGATCTCGGGATGCCTAATGGGATAACACCCAGTCTTGTTGACCCAGGGGTAGAGACTGGTATAATCGTAATACCGAATCTCTTCCCCCTCGTCGACATCAGCTCGATGGTACAACTTGATGGCGTTGGTCCGTCCGCCAAAGAAGACCTGACGAGGATGTAAGGGGTCTTGAAGAGCGAGACGAGTCACGAACGCCCAGAGGTCGGGATCTTGGGTCCATGGGTCAATGCCGGTAGCAACCTTTTAAAAGAGATAACATAAAAGAACATAATAATAAGTAAATTGATATGGATTGGGAGGGTCATAAAAAATAAATAAAAAATTTTAAAAAATCTAAAAAAAAGTAAATGAAAATTAAAAAATAAAATAATACTTACCTTGAAATTGGAACACTGTCTGGACCCCTCCATGGAATCTGTCAACGGATAGCCTTCGGTCTCCTACTCCTTCTCAGTGTTATTAAGGTTGGTTCTGATTTTGATTCCTCTTCTACGTGCCTCACGCTAACCACTCACTTACCACCTTCCTTGACTGTTCTAGCTTTAAGTTTGTTTCCTTTCTTCGTCATGTAATGGGACCTTTAGGCATATCTTGCATTATGGCCCAGAGATAAAGGTCATTCGCATCATATCAACCACTCGCTTACATTCTTTCATCTCCACTTCTCGAATTTTGGTGACACCAGCTTCGTGATATCGGTAATTTATTATGCTTAGCCCAACAGTGCTATTTTTCTTGAACGGGTCATACAAATCTTTGTTCTTCTGATCAAACAGGGTGAAGTACGTGTCGTCATCCAGAAACGAGAACAAGTACTTCATTGTCAGGCTGGGTACGGACACACCATCTTTGAAGATGTTGATCTTGCAATCCTTCCTGAATTCTCGCATCTTTTCCACAGCTTTCAGAAAGGGTTGTATGTCTAAATTGTTATACCATATCAGGAAGTCTTGTAAAGACTGCATGTTGTTCTCTTTCCGTACTTGGTGGCAGTAGGCGTAGTCTTCTTCACTGATGTTGGAGTTTGCAAGGGATGTGTAGAACGTGGAGTGAGGTGGTAAGCGGGTTTCTTGAAACTTGTCGCGACTTGTGATTTATTCATAACTGAAGAATCCCTTTTGCTGAGGAATGTCGTAAGCCTTTAAAAATTGGGCATAGCTGAAGCCAGGGGCGAGGTAGTTGGTAATATCTAGGAACTTGAGCTTTTCCGTCTTGATACACATATTGTTGTTATTCTTCTTTATGGTAAATTCAACGGGTTCGTTCTTGACCAGGTACGGTAATAGGAATTCCTTCCCTGCATTGAGATCGTATTTTCTACTGTTAAACCCCAGAACAGGTAGCTCTTTCAGGTAATACTCGAGTTTACCTTTCCGTTTGACAAGCGCGTGTTCTCTGTTCTCATGTTCTCTCCTGTTTCTTCACTTTCTGACAGTTGTTCAGGTTCCTTGTTCTCTTTGTCAGTGCCAAACGCATGGTAGAAACCGACCCTTGCTCGTCTTCTTCGTTTTTGTCGTTCAGGAACGCTCTGTCTACATTCTCTGGTTCGATCTCTTCCTTGCCATCTTCTTCATCCGAATCCATTAAGTTCATCACTTCATCATTCGTTTGGCTCTCTCCTTGCAATTCCACCAACATCTCCGCCATTCGGTTCAATTCTTCCTCTTCTGCCATCACCCCCCTACCTTCTCGTCAGTTGCGGCAAACATACCTTCAAAATCTCGCAACAAACATTCATAACTTCCATCACTTACTTTGACCAGGTAGTCGACCATTTCTTTCAGCAGCAGGTGAGAGTCGCGTCGTGCCATGAAGCACTTGTTCTCTTTGTACCCAGGGACGTTGGAGCACACACTCACACTCAAGAGGGACGTGCTTGGCCTCCCAGGTCAGTTTGGCGGTATTGTGGGGCTGGCTTTCTTGCGAGTTGTTAACATACACTCGAAATCAAAGGTGGCAAGGTACTCGAAATACCTGAGTTCTGCAACATCGATCCCTTCATCTTGTAACTGCTCGAAGATGGTGGGCAGGACGACATAGGCGCCACCAGGGAATTTGAGTCGTGTCTTCCCCTTAAACGTCAACTCGTGGCGGCTTAACTTGAAACCTTGGTTCCAATATTTCCCACAGCGACTGCAGCAATAGGACTTGCAGTACTGGGCCAGGTTCTGTATGTAACTGAAATGTTTCTTGTATAAGTTGAGATAAAATGTGCTGGGGTACTTACGATGGGATCGGTGAATCAGTCTGGCAGTGATTTCTGGCTTTTCTTCTTTTTCTTCTTCACTCTCTTGGCCGTCTTCTTCTCCATCCGTTTTTGTTTCTTCCAAGTTATATGTGTACACTGACGTTCACTTCAAATAATTTTTCGAGGTCAGGTAATTCTTCTAACGTGATCCCCTTAAATTCATTCGCTGGTTTCCCTGTGGCCTCAAGGTACCGTTCGAAGTAGTGGTAGGTATCTCTTTCCAAGTTCTTCATATGGCAGCCACTGTGAACAGCCAAGGCACGGAAAAAGCACAGGTTGTCATTGTAGGGTTCGCCAGTGTTTTTATCACAATCTAATCCTACGATGACTCTGTTCTGAGGCTATAGGGAGGTAGGTTAAGGCTTCTTCCAGTGGGGTGCCCACGAATCTTTGATACGAAGAACGTGACATTCATGACCATGTGGACCACCCACTTGGAGTTTGGTCATTGTTGCCTGGCCCATTATAACACGTCAAGATTCTGAATGGCATCAAGCACTGATTGGAGGTCATATGCATTAGAAACTTAAAACGGGGTTTCAAAGACTTGGTGATTGTTAGCAGAGGGATGATATTGGAATTCACCGTTCTCGTTGTTTCGCACTATGAACCCAAAGGCCACGTTCATCTTGTAGACAGTTGTCTGGTCGGCAAAGATCTGGGAGGCGTGTTGGCGGAGTTCAGCAGGATTCACGGTCTGAAGACGGAAATTATACCAATCGAGGTTGCGCTGGTACACGTCGCGGGTTTTAGAGTCGAGGGAATGGAGAAGTGGTTGGGCACAAAAGGGGGGTCAGACTGCCAACTTGAACTGGCAGTAGATTGTGGTGGCCTGGGGTGAGGGTCACTCGTCCTTAACCGTTTGGCTGAACTTGGACCTGTTGTAAAAACAACATATACATATAAATATATCGATATCTATCTATCTATCTATCTATCTATCTATCTATCTATCTATCTATCTATCTATAACTTACATTTACCACTACTATATGCTTTTATACTTAGTCAATCGCCTGATCCACAGCATTAGACGACATTGTTCATACAATGTAATTTGTATGTTAATTTGAACCGACATTGTTCGCACAATGTAACCGATATGTTTATTCAATTAGCCACCTGTATATATACTGAAATCCACTGTAACTTAGTTTATTTATA
>JANSTQ010149977.1:0-11835 GCA_026167885.1 Bergia puertoricense
ACTATATGTATCTCAATATTCTGAGTTTTAAAAAAAATAATATCGTCTCTGGTCAGTAACGGTTGGTTCTATCACCCCTGAAAGTCTTTGCAAAAAATTTGCTTTTAAAACAAAGTTATACACCCTAGGACTTTGAGTGGGCTTATAGATGGGAATGGGAGGAAGGATTGGGCTTATACACAGGGATCTTAAACTGGAGAGAATTCATAACTAGACTTATCTAGGGATTTTAACACTGGAGAGGGTTCATACTGTAACTAGACTTATCTAGGGATTTTACAACTGGAGAGGGTTCATAACTAGACTAGGGATTTTACAACTGGAGAGGGTTCATAACTAGACTAGGAATTTTACAACTAGAGAGCGGTTACAATTGGGGGTTAAAAATGGGGGCCATATAACTACATAGCTGGTAGGTTTGTGACTGGGAGGTAAAACTAAGAAACACTGGAAGCCACTCACTTGGTTTGTAATACCTATCCATAACACTGAGAGCGAAAAATGAACCATAACCATGGGCTGCAAATGGAACCTAAACAAAGAAACATGCACATTTCAAAGAGGGTAACAAACATACATACAAAAAAGGAGCATCATCAAAAGCCTTCACTTTGAAAGCTTTGACTCACCAATGGAAATGTTAACAAGTACAAACTAGGATTTTGGTAGTTAATCACAAGTCTTTAAGCCCAGTTCACACCTGGGGCAGGAGTCCCATACTAACAGGGGCAAAGATGCTCATCATAGCTCTTAGGGGTTAAAATTATAGATTTGGTGCCACTTTGGGTCTTCAAAGCAAAATAAATAAATTTGTATACAAACTGGTACCTTTTAAGGGAGCCATGGTCAGTTGAATGGCATATTACATAAACATCGGAACTACTATGTGTAGTTTTAATTTAAAATCATGACACCATTTATATAAACAGGCTGTGTTTCTGACTGGTACCATTTGGGGGCAAAATTCAGATTAAGCTACATCTAAATTGGTACCTTTTAGGGGTGCCATGGTCATTTGAATGGTGTATCAAATAAACATGGGAACTATGCATAGTTTTAATTTAAAATCATGACACCATTTAAACAGGCTGTGTTTCTGATTGGTACCTTTTAAGGGTAAAATTCAGATTAAGCGACATCCAGATTGGTAACTTTTAGTTTGAAATTTCCAATGAAATTTTTTGATGAGCATCCCCAACCTTTTCATACAGGAGTTCCTCCCCCCTCCCCTGGGTTCACACTTGTGAGACAGCATAAGAATAAGAAGCTTAATAAATGAAAAACAAAGGAAAAAACCAGCATGAGCTTGTTCATTCCATGTTGTCACACTTGGTATTCCTTTGTCTCTCCTGTGTTATTGAAATGTTTGTTTCTTGCCTGTGCTAATCTCACAATTATTGAGCAGGCTTAATGTTCCACAAACCTTTTGACATGAAGCCAGGTAGTCCATATAATACAGTTCAGGTCCTTTTTCATCACAGTGACCAGCTATCAACAGGTTCACCATATATGGAGTCTGTTGTTGAATAAAGGAGAACATGGTCATATGGTCTACAAAACAGTACTTAGCTTTCTGATACCAAATCTCCACTCCCCTCCCCAAGAAAAGTAGGTTAAACACCTGAACTCCTTGTTTCTAGATTATATTTACTTTTTAAATCTACTTTCACCTTCAAAAGGCACAAACACATGTCTCACTACACATTCCATATCAAGTACTGCCAAGAAGTATTGCCAATTTCAACATCATTCTGTCAACACTAATTAACCCTAGAATATTTGGGGGAACAATCAACTGGAGCCCCCCCTCCCCCCCCTCAGTTTTTTGGAATTCAAATTTGAGTCAATTGACTAACTGCTAAAAGCTTTTGCACAACTGTCCCTTGATTGTGAACATATCCTTTGACATTATGTACTGGAACAAAAAGTGTCTACATTATATAAACGTACAGTACTTATACATTACCGAGCTTCGCAAGAACTCAGCAAGATTTCTCCTGGTGAAATTAGCTGCTGCATGTGGAGTTAATTCATAACCTGAGAAATGTAATTGCTTAACAGTTACATGATTGGGAAATACCACAGATTATAACTATTCCAAACTGCCTTTGTTTTGAAGTGAACTTTCCCTCACAACACGCAGCACATTGGGGAAAAGGACCTCTTTGGGGCTAGGTTTACAATTTGAATATGAAGAGAAAATGGTGGCTCAAGTTGTGAAGGAAAGTTCACTTCAAAACAAATGTAGAACAGCAGCTTGCAGATAAGGTTTATATGGGAATAGGACTTTGTGAACTCAAATCAACAGACATCAACAAAGGTTTGAGTTATTTTGTGTCATTTGAACATCTCAGTGATGTTCGTGACAAACGTTTCCCACCATCCATGATCCATTCATACATTATTTTTTATATCAAAAACAAAGAAAGTCAAACTAAAATAATTTGACCAAGTTCTTGCTTTGACTAACTGTAAGAAATCTTAAATTTTCATTTTTTTTCAACACTTGAGGTTTTTCAGAATCTAAAGGAGGGCAATCAACAGAAAAAATCATAATCACAAGTAATATTTTCATCCACTGAACTTCATCATGATAATCGAGGATAGAAAGAAGCAACAGGAACAAGCAGCTGCAGGGAAAATCCATGACATATTAAGAAACAAACCATGTACAGATATATGTGTAACAATATATACACTACTTGGTCCTACTTACCATTTCTCATTTTGTAGAGTTGTATGTTCTTTTCAATATATTCTGCAAACTGAACGGTGTCACCAGACTCTCCACTCACCAACATCAATAGTTTGTCACTTAGCTTGAACATTTTATCATAATCTATGGCAAGGAATCATTAATGTGGGCATTAAGTTGCAAGGACCTAAAAAATCTGATTACCACCATATGCAATGAAACAAAAAGTACAAAAAGTATAACCTCCTAAGCCTCAAGGGCCACAAGAATGCAAATTATTCCATGTGCTAGTTTGAAGTCCCACACAAAAAACATTTCATTGTTTTAAAATTTGTCATTTTTTGCCAAAGACTGGGGAATGAGCCCAAACTGTGAACACAACTTCACAATAGTTGTTGCTTCTTGATGTCATCCCCTCTTGATCAAAGTTGAGGCCACCACAAAGACTTTATTTTCCATAAATTTTTTTGGTGAATGCTCCCAAGAAAGGCTCTTGAATGGTCCTACAAAATTCTGAACTGCTCACAAAATTTGACTCCTGCTCGAATTGCTCACAAAATTTTAAAGGATGATTGCTTGCTCGAAATCGCCAGTGTTCAAATACTCGTGCTCGCAAAAATAACAATGTGCTCACACACTTGCAAAGATCATTCGATTTCCCTAATGTTCCCAAGAGAACAATGAATTATGAAAAGGTACTGCACATCAATTTTAGGAAAACTTCAGACAGTATTCTATTACAATCATTCTTGTGGCCTAAGGCATTTGCCAACAGGTTCACTGAGAGGTGTTTAACCCTTTCAGCCCAGCCAGTTTATCAATATCTATTTTCTCCTTATAATACCAATAAAAATAACTTTAAAATTGGTTCTGAGACTAACAAGCTGTGTAATATGAAATCAAAATTCTCCCAAACTGTTAAAAAGAAATTATGGATACAATTAAGGAGAATTTAGTATTTAAACATGTGTTATGTTTGGAGCTGAAAGGGTTAAGGTAGTTGCCAATTATTTACTATTCTTCTATGCCACTGAACTTTACAAGCCACTTTTTCATTGACCACAATGAATTAATGTCAACTTTGATTAGCTGGGGTTACAACTATTTCAATATCATCGGTTACATTCCAACATGAGTTCATTAGTAGGAGTGAAAGACTGTACCATATACATGAATAAATTTGTTTATGTGTGAAGTTCTTTGAAGTGACGTGGTGCGTGAACTTGCATCATGTCATCTTGATGTTAGTGGCCATTTTCAAATGCATGCGGTTCAGTTTGTGGGACAAGTACCTTATTACATGAAATTTTGGCAACATTTTAATTTAGTGAATTTAGCGATTTTTCTAAAAATCGCTAAATTAAAATGCACCAAAATTAAGTGTCGCTAAATTTAAATCGTTGCTAAATTAAAGTGAGCACAATATGAAATTCCGCCATCTGGTCAGTTTCACACACATATGCTATTTGAGGGTCGATTATGATGTGTATTGGATGCCTCGTGCACATTTCAGTCATTTCAGCTTGACAACTGAAATGGATTATTCGTTAGTATTTAATTTTGCATTCCCATGTGGACTCCGCAGTTTCCACGCTTATAAAGAGCTGTGGAATCCTAGACTAAATGAAAAGCTTGACACAATTCACGAGGAAAATGGTTAATGGTTAGGTACTCATAAAAGGAGCATTGACTTTGTGTGACAATTGATGTACCTTAAATATGAGTGAGGACAGTATTAAGATATAACATTACAGTTGCAGTTTCGTTTGTTTTGTTCAAAATTAAGTTTCAGAACGTTGTATGATTTTGATTTAAATGAAGCCATTGACGTTTATGATTTTATTACATAAATGTTCTATTGTCGTTGTAAAAGTTTTGAATACCTTAATTCGCCAAAGTTTCAGTTCGTGAAATCATGAAAATTAAGTGACTTATGTTCCAAAATTTATGAAAAATCGCCAAATTAAAGTGTTGTCAAAATTTCATGTAATAAGGTATCTAAAAATAACTTCACATGCAAACAGGTTCATTCACATTTGCAGTACTGGCACTGCTGAGAGATCTACACTCCTACTAAATTAATATACTCCTGATTCCAACCAAGTATTCCATTCCCACCTCTGTACTGCCCTTGCTCAACCACTTCTTAGCATCCTGTCTAGATCTAGTCTTTTGACTTAAAGGATTACTTTAAAATATAAATGAATGAATGGTTATCCCACTGAATATATCTTTATTTTCCAGGTGATCAGACATTTATTGCGTGCTTTGAGTTAGCCAATCAGTGCACATTTTCAGGTCTGCCCAAAAGGCACCATCCCAGAACGAGCTGCGAGATTAGTAATGATTGCTGTTGTTTTCTTGTTTTGCTAAAGAAACAAATTCCGTAGAATGAACCATTAAACAGTCAAGTGATTACATTCAACAAAGAAGTTGCCTTTTAGCCCACCTACAACTGACAAATGCATTTAAACATAATGAATTTTGATAGTACTTAGAACTGTTTTAAAACCAATGACTGTAATTTAAAATGGTGACCATTTTGAGACAATTTTGTGCGCACCCGGCTTTCTGGGATGGTGCCATATAATCAATTCAGTCAGGTGTTCCTTGCACGCAAGAGCCAATCACCTGGTAACATTCAAAGGCATTTTAGACAAAAAAGAATTTGGTGACCCTCATCTTTATTGTGTTGAATTTTTTCATGGTGGCACCCAAACCTAGCATTTGACTTTTTAAAAAGTTCTTTTTCTGCAGCTTTTCTGGCAAAAATGTTACACCTGAGGAAAAACGGTTCAAAGGAATTCGCGATTGAATGGAAACAAAATAGTTTCCTAGATTGGACTTCAGTAGTTAGTCAATTTTTATTTGTAAAAAATTTAAAGAGGGCATTGAAACTCCAGTAACTCAAACTTCAGCTTGAAAAGGGAAGTCCCTCAGTCTAGTAACACATAACAGAAAAGTAATCTGTAATTTGTAAAAATATAAGATAAGAATATTACAACTTCAAAAAAACTACTGAGTCATGCATCATGGTCTCCGCATGCATTGATGTAAACACAATGCTCTCTGTTTGTAACATCTGGAAGGTTTAAAAGAAGCATTGGCACAATCAAAAACTACACAGTTAAAGGAGATACTTACCATCCTTCATTCTCACAATACTTCGTCCACTGTTGCTATCAGAGGCCACCAAAATAAAGCCATTTCCCTGAATTCCTATCAAAAACTCCATTTTGACTGTGGTAGCTGAGTGACCGCGCTTTCTTAACTGGACAGCGGTTAACCCCATATTAGGTCATGCTCCAAATAATTAAAAACAAAATGGTGGCCGTTGAATGTCCTCTGAATGTGTCTTACCATTATATTGTTTTATTGAACACACCAGCATGCAGCAAGATATTAACACCCGAAAAGATAAGTTGCATTTTGCACTATTAAAAAGATAAACTGTGTTTGTTCTGGAAAATCGGAAATGAGGCCCATAATCTTCAAGCGCACAAGACTCGTCGTGATTTGTTTGTTACTGTTTCTCGTGTGTTATATTTTCTACAAATGGCATTCAAGGTCTTCTCGTAGTGGTTTTGCTGTTTTGGAGATAAAGAAAAGCGAACTGAACAGCAAAGAAGAGCAAACTAAAAGTAATGATATTGATAATGCTGATCAGAGTGAAACTAAAGACGAAAACCTTAATCAACAGGAAACAGGCGAGAAAGATGAATCGGTGATACACATACAAAATGAAAATAAGGAAGAGAATATTAATGAAACACAAGAAACTGAAGAGGAACAAGGAGAAGAACAAGAAAAAGATAGAGGAAACGGAGATTATTCTATTAACAAAAAGGAAGAAGAAGAAGAAAAAGAAAATCTGGTTCCATCTACAAAGCCTGTTGAACAAACAAACAAACTTATTAAACCAGTTTCTAAAAAGGAGTACACAATAGCAGTGCTGGTAATTGCTTGTAATCGCCCAGAGTATGTAAAAAAATGCATTGATGCATTACTAGAAAACAGACCTCTTGATCTGAAAGCTCGTTTTCCTATAATTGTGAGTCAAGACTGTGGTCATGAAGAAACACACAAGGCAATTGTGTCATATGATGATAAACTACAACTAATCAGGCAGCCAGACTTGTCTAACATTGATGGTGTTGCAGCCCATATGGTGGGGTACTACAAGCTCTCGAGGCATTATAAGTGGGCTTTAGGGCAAATTTTTGATGTCATGGGGTTTGACTCAGCAGTGATAGTAGAAGATGACTTACAGATAGCTCCTGACTTCTTTGAATATTTTGCAGCTACAAGGCCACTGTTGGACCAAGATCCAACAATTTGGTGTGTCTCGGCATGGAATGACAATGGAAAGAAAGGGTATATTGAAAACAATGGCCTTCTTTTTCGTAGTGATTTCTTTCCAGGACTTGGCTGGATGCTGAAGAAGTCTTTGTGGAATGAACTGGGACAAAAGTGGCCAGATGCATTTTGGGATGACTGGATACGAAATCCTGAGCAGCGTCGAGATCGATGTTGCATACGACCAGAAATTTGCCGCACAAAGACATTTGGGGAAAGTGGTGTCAGCCAAGGGCAATTTTACTATCAGCACCTTCAATACATCAAACTGAATGACAAGTTTTTTCATTTTAGGCAGAAAGATCTTTCTTATTTGTTAAAAGATGAGTACGACAATGATTTCAACAACCATGTCTACCACATACCACTTGCATCAATTGATGACATTGAGCAAGGTAAAGTTTCAGTACCAGCAGTGCGAGTGCAGTATGAAGACAATTCCTCATTTGTATCACATGCAAAGCAGTTTGGAATAATGACTGATCTAAAAGCTGGTGTCCCTCGAATGGCGTATAAGGGTGTTGTTGTGTTTGTATACAAGGGCATCAGAGTGTTCCTAGCTCCACCAAGTACCTGGTCAGGTTACCAGTGACTTTGAGGCCAACTGGGTGGTACTTCAGCTATACAGCTAGTGCTGGAATGGTATTGGGCTTGCAGTCCTTTTCGGGGAACTTCACTTCCTTTCCACCTTGGAGAATTTGACTTTCTCTTTAATTGTATTCATTAAATTGCAGAAATATTTTTACCAAGCTCCATTTGTTATAGCTCTTTAGAAATATTGTCAGTGCTCAAACAATTTCAAAAAATTTATTAGAAATCGAAATAAATTGGAAAGTGAATCTAGAAGTCAAACAACTATTAAACAAAGTCAACTTTATAGTTTAAAAAGGAATTCATCATGTGGTAATAGCAAATTCTTCAGGGACTTTTAAGACTGCTTAAAGGTTAATATAGATGGTAGTCTAATTATACAGCCCCCTAACTCTTGAGTAGATGACAGTGAAACCAAATGGTTACAACTTGGAAATTATCAATCACATAGACTTGTTCACTGGCAGAGACTGATGACAGATGCAGTTTTGCTTATGTTTATAAAAAGATGTAGCTAGCATCAAAAGCAGCATGATTGCCTTTAATATATCAGGAAAATCTAAATATATAACATCATGTCAGTTGATTACATCCACTTTTCTGCTACATATTGTATAATTTTGATTGTGCAGTACCTAAAATCAAAATCAAAGTATTGAAAAGTGAGTTTGTTAAATTGAAAACATTTACTTATTATGATAACTATATATTGTCCTTTCAGTCCTGGCCAGTTTATAGACATTATAATCATTGTTTATTTTCACCTAACAATTAATAGCAAAGAAAATGAATGCAGAACTTGATGTTTGGTTGTAAGAATGAAGAAACTGAACACACATGATGAAATGTAAATTTCTTCAAAGCCAGTTATCTAATATGAATTGTACAGAGATGGGTGTAGAGAATTTAGTTGGGGCTGAATGGACTTGAGACATTGATTAGATTAAAAACAGTCAGCAAAGACACTTTGCCAATAATTTTCAATAATTATTTTATTATTTAAAGATGCATGTGTAAACATTGTTCAGAAATGTTACAAAGTTGAAGTTACCCAAGACAGTTTTCTAATTTGATTCATAGATTTTAATATACACTGTACTAACTACATTATTACTTAATTTAAATAGATTAATTTTGAGAAAAGCCTATCAACAAAGTTTTAATTACTAAAAATGCATTTTATAATTGGTAATGTAGTTGATAAGAAAAAATAGCAGCTATTAATTTTATAAATGATTTACTCTATAGTTACTTGTTTTCGTGATCAATGTATGTGCTCAGAATAATAGTATAATTAAACTTTAGCCTTTTTCAGCCACTGCATTTGTATTTATAACTGATTATAATTCATTTGAAAACATGATTGCAAGCATATATTTGAAAATATTTTAGCTTTGTTATAAAGTTTTCAAGCTAATGTGACCTGTCAGTTAACTGGTGCAGGAACCTGGGGGCAGAGCTCTAGCATATCCAGAGTTGGCTCACCAGGTTTGATTTAACCCCTTGAACTCGAGAAAAAATCCATAAAAAATGTAGATTTTGACAAAAGCAGTAGCATATTTGTTAAAAGTATAATGGTCAAATCCCTGAAGTCGTTTTGAACCACACTTGATAAAATCCTGGATCTGCCCCAGCAGAGGAGGTTGAAATCAGTTGGGAGTGAATGGTATTGGAAGTTTGAACTTCAGACCCCCCTGACCCCATAAACTTTTCACTGTACAATCTTCTGTTTTTTGTTACGTTTCTTTGGAAAAAGCAGGGGCAGATTTGGGAAACAAAGGGGCAGAAGGAGCTCGGAGCCCTGGTCAGTCTGCATTTTGGCAAATATTTTATAAAATAAATACTAAAAAATACCCAGTTTAGAAGCTCAGATACCTTTTTCAGATATTTGGATACTGCCACATTCTTTCCAAAACTGCTAGGTCTACCCCTGAAAAGAACCAAAGCCAAAACCATTTGTCTTTTCTGTGTTTTTCAGTTTTTCCAGTTTGGCAGGATTATATGATAGCAATTGCTTACTGTATCCTGTATTGCCTTTTGAGATGGAAGAACTCAAAAAACTTAAATTTTTGTACCAGAACTCTAACCAAATGTAAAGTTTTGGTATGATAACACTGAAGTTTGGTTGGGACTGATGAAAATCTGTCGATGATAAGTTTGCTGTTTGTCAAAATTTCACTTCATAATCAGAACTAACCCTAAGCTAAAACAACACCATTTTAAAAATATTAGTAAAAATACTTTTCTCAGTCAAAATTCTATAACTTTTGTTTGAAATCATTCTGTCTATGTTTTGAAATTAATTTATTTCTAACCTATTTATAAATATATTTTTTATAGATGAAAACTCAATTTTTCCTGTCCAGTTATCCTCCGACAGAAATCGAGTCCTCAATGTTATAGTTTGGGGAGACTGAGTTCTAGCTACTTCGGTTGCTAAGAGACGCGACTGGAGAAGTTTGATGAATCCGATCAGCCATGGTGACTGAACTGAAGCGGACGAAGTCTCTCTGCAAATACTTCGCTTCTGATTAGTCTTTCAAGGGTGTGTTGCCGCGAACTAATGCTACAGCAATGGTATGGCTCAGGGACCAAAAAGAAATGGATTGGACCCAAGGATTGCTTGTTACTCGCCGCTCTGGAAACATTCGAATGGAAGTGTGGTGAACTTAAGAATGAGACCTCCAGGCACGCCGTTCACGTCTTTGGACACATTCATGGCTGCACATAGCCCGAGAAGATTTTGCCAAGCGAGACAGAAATATATACTTAGTAAGGATTTTTTTGTTATCCATGTTGTTGGGTTTTTTTTATCGAACTGTGTCAATGAATTCGTTCCATTGCGGAAGATCGCGCGCGCGATAAGTAAACTCAGATACTGATCAATCGAAAACAGCCAATCAATTTGTTTACCTTCTCGACTTTTTCCATAGAACCTCTGACAATTGAAAAGAAACTATCGGAAGGAAGTTTCTCAGCAATATATGAACAAAAAAGAGCTAAATCAGGGTAAGTAATGGCTTTTTTTGCATCTTTTATTTTGAAAGCTAAAACATGAAACAGCTGTCAGGTTATTTTAAAATCTTTTACCCGCGTTTTTTTCGTTTCAAGATCCAGGCTCTTTTCAAATAAAGCTTAGTTTTTGGAAAAAATTAGAACATATCATATGATCAATAAGGAATAATGCAAATGGAAAAGTGCAACGTTAATTCAGTGGAGAGGCCTTCGATATTGACCGTTTGTTTTCAGTTCAGTTGCAGTAACACATGCGGACACCATTCACATTGAAAGCAAACACTCGACTATCACTAATAATATTGATTTATGTTCTCTCAGCAGGTTGCAGTTTAATATTTAAACCTTGGTTGAAAAAATATATATGTTTTGCTTTTTCAATTTTCAGTACCATCAAGTTTTTTTACATTTATTTATCAAATTTTGGTGTGTTTCTACAAACATGCCATTGTGTAATAAACGGTTTTACAAGAACAATACATGTTTATCAAAATGAAGTTTTGTTTTGAGAAAACTAGTTTGAATATCCAAGCGTTGCTACAGACATGCTATTGTTTTAAAAAAAGGTTTTACAATAACAGTGTTTTATATCACAATTAATTCTGGTTTTTGAGAAAACTATTTCGAGTATAACCGAATCATTTACATGCTTTCTATATTTTAATTATATTATAATGTTGAAGCCCAGTGTACAAGGTATAACTGGCAAAATAATTATAGGTATAAGGTACAAATACCAGCAGAATTATGGGTATAAGGGACAACTGATTAGCTTTAGGTACAGCTAAAAACTCCTTTCCCTTTTAGGTACAAGGGATAATCATGCAATCTCAAATTTTTGGGTACAAGGGACAGCTAGTCAAGACCCCCTAACAGCTAGCTATAGGTCTCATTGTTGCTGAAATAAAAGGCAAATCAGTAATTACTGATATCAGTTTGACATCACTGCTATTGTCATGTTAGTGACATTGCTATCATTAATCATTATTTGTAAGACTGTCGAGACTGCTAATAAAGCGATTATGGCCAAATTGGTGGGTGCAAGCCATCTGCAAATCAAGTTTACTTCAGAACCTTTGTTAATTAAGATTGAGAAAGTGTTTGTCAGCCCAATTGCTTATAAATCCCATTTTCAATCTCCAGTGGTAGAGAGTTGTGCTCAAATCACTATGTTAAAA
>JANSTQ010149988.1:0-11833 GCA_026167885.1 Bergia puertoricense
TTTGTTACCACCCAGAATGTGTATGCCACGTGACCAGACCCAACCAGGGCCTTTCTCTCGGGAGAGGGAAGAGCCTGAGTACGAGGTTGATACATACATATATATACAGGTTCTCCCCGCGGGGCTTTTCAACAACTTGTAGCTCACGAGGTTGAACCGAAAGCACATACAGGCGCCTCTGGCAGCCGCTATACGGTCCATGCTAGCCTGCAAAGCAGGCGCTCCAGTTTGTCTTTTTATCGAGCCGGGCTGCGAACGTGACTTGACCGCGGTAGTTGTAATTATGGGAGAATGGGACGAGGAGGACCTCTTCGCCCTGAGAGGATTTTTTCCCTGCGCACAAAAAAGCCAAAATAGCGCCTGTTATACGGTCCATGCCTGACCTCCGAGCTCAGCCTACAACCAGCTGAAATAAGCTGTATGTAGGTGACAGACCACAACACCGGTATTACCTGCTCTTTTCGAGAAGTGTGTGGGTTCTTTTAAGTCCTCCGATAGAACGTCGAGAGACTAGACCAACGGCTTAACGTCCCTGTCCACGGACGGCAGATAGCTTTTTGGAGCGATCAGGACGAATATTGAATCCATATTGTCGTCGATCGCCTGGAAGTGTGAAAATGAAGATAAAATGAAAACGATTTCCTCTGTTCGACATCCCGGGTTAGATTTTTGTCTTTTGGATCGTCTCTGTCTTGTGAGAGTGGTTTCCATAAGGTCTTTAGTGATAGTTCACGATCGCCTCAATCGTCAAAGATAGAACTTATATCTGTAGACTGTACATCGTTTGGCATCTTGCTCTTTGTCCGCGATCACTTGAAAACGACGAGTTTGCCACTGATAACGCTCACTGAGGCGGATTTCTTTATTAATTAAGGATATAAATCTCTGAATAAAAAATTGCAAACAAAAGGTGTAGGATAATAAATATCATAATAAGTGATCTTGAGTTTGGTGACCAAACAGAGCTTGGATGGGTTTCGATGGTTGGTCCCAAATATTAAAAATTGTTTGGTACTATAACTTTCCGGGCAGGAACTAATCTGCGAAAAACTGGATTCTGACGGGCATGTGGGCATCTCAAAAAACCAAACTCGAGGTTATAGAGACTTATTTTTTATTATAACTCAGTTTTAGAATTTTCTAATTTTATTGAAGAAATCCGTCGTCTCGCATGTGTTACATGCATGCACTGTGACTGCTCTCATTTAATAAGCAACCAATCGAACGCCATGACTGAAAACGAATGAGCCCCAATCTTCAAAACCATAGGGGCGTTGGGGGTGTTTTTGAACGAAATAAAACAGCGGATAAAGCGGAAAAAAGATGTTGCATTCCAGCATTAGCTAAGCGAGATATTTCAGGATCAAAGAATGCCGGCATACTGGCCAAAGCAACAAAGCTGAGATTTTATCATACATTTAAAACAAAATACGAATATGAAGACTATCTGGACACCATCAGAAATATAAAGCATAGAATAACTTTCACAAAACTTGGAATAAGTAAGCATTGTCTTGAGATAGAAAAAGGAAGACAGCAGGGACCATATGTAAAACTAGAAGGCAGAATATGTCGAACATGCAGTAAAGAAAAGGAAGACGAAATTCATTTTCTCCTGAAGTGTCCAATCCATTAGGAAATTAGAGACATCTTCCTAAGAGAAATGAAAACAAAAAATATCTTTGACGCTAATACTTTATCGGAAAACGACGTGTTCATAAAAATAATAAACCCAAAGAAACAAACTGCAAAGAAAGTAATTGACGAAATATGTAGAGGACTGCTTCAAAATGCGATCCCTCGTGATTTCGGAAATAACAACGTATAGGCAGTGTAAAAAGTGTAACTACTTTTATTAGCATTTGTGACCCAATGTACACATATCAAATATACACAGAGCTAATTAAATTCTTGTCCTGTCTCGACTGTCTTGGTTTCTGGATGCCCAGAGCCATCCCTCCCCCACTGGCATACATCAACACCAACACTGTTTTAACTTGAATACGGAACAATCCCTTAATGGCCCTTAACACTGGCGGAATATATGTTGAAGTGTGAAGAAATCTGTAGTTATAGATCAGTATTGTGGTACTTATGCATACAACTGTTTCAAAACGGCATTGACTCTGCGAAGGGTAAAGGTAAATGAAACTCGAAAGCACTTATTGGAGCCCCGTATTTCAGGTTGTGAACTATCCACTGACATGTACATGAAACAAAAGAAACTAGTATAAAAAAACGTACTTAAATTTGATAAATTATATCAACACTAGCTTGCTTTGCCGTCCGGTTTTGCGCTTTTTACATGTCGTATATATTTTTTTAAATAACTCGGTGTATATATAGTCTTACTGTTGGGCTCGCTGGAAACTTATAATAAAGAGAACAGTGACGATAAGAATTTAACTCATTGTACATTACGCTCTTTTTTATAAGAACCAGTAAATTTTGGCTGAGGCTCAACTATTCTTAATGTTTTTGGCGATTTCAGCCTCCAATTGTTCTTAAATTGTTGTTATTTCCAGATTATTCCACACACTGGATTGGATGTAGAAAACAATACAGTACATAATGTAGGAAACACATGTTTTTACTGTTTGCTCAAGCGCTATGTGTATACAGTGGAACCTCAATTTAACGAACCTCTAAATAACGAAGACCTCGATATAACGAACAATATTCTACGCACAGCCCGGTCAAAGTTACAGTAAAATGTATGGAACAGAACCTCGATATAACGTACACTCGATATAACGAACTAATTTTTCCAGTCCCTTGGCGCTTCGTTAGATCGAAGTTCCACTGTATATATATATACGTTCATACTGCATACATAAATACATTTAGTGTTACCTAAATGTTATGTTTGTAAAATTGAAGTTGATGTTACCGTTTAAAAGAGAAATTCAGTTTTGGTTGGATCGTAATTATGAACTTTACAGTTTTATCTGTGGACTTTCATTCAATAAAATACTGAAATTATTAACTTCAGCCTGCGCTTGTTCTTATCTTGTTCTTAATTTTTGGGCAAATCTCAGCCTGGGTGTTCTTATATAGTTTGTTCTTATATAAAAAATGCGTGTAACTAACAAAAACATTAAACAAAATAGGTACTGACTTTTCCGCGACTCATTTGACGTTAAGATTTTAAATATTCGTTGTTTTTCCCTCGGCGGTCAGTAATTGATTCAGACGACCATACGCGGTTAACTCTTTTATGATCCACTCCAAACTTTATTCAAAGCTCAGAGAACATTGTTCTTTTTTAATGTATGTTAATTATTATTGCATGTATTATTTTCACAAATATTTCCAACTGGGAGAAATTGGGGTTGGTCAAGCTCTCGTGTGGTTTTCTTTGAAGAGTACCAGTGACTCTATCACCGATTTTATCTTCGTTCCTACGACTTATACTCACGAAGAAAAATCCATCTACTTCGTCATACTAAACACCTTGTTTTTCTGTTCTATAATAATAATCATCATAGTGCGTAATCAATTTTATTAGTTTTGAAACGAACGGAAAATCATAAACCACTTCAGCATCAATGATATAAATATGGATAAATAATACTAGTTGAAATCACCCAGATTATCTGTTCAGTTGACTGCATGATTAAGATTTTGCTGCAAATTTTTTTGGTGTTTTGTCAAGACTAGAGACTAAGGTTTCAGATATTTGTTAGTTCAAGTTCCACTTTTTGTCTGAGATTTCTGGGTAGTTATATAGGACGGTCGACACTGAGTTACGTCGTTGTACGTGATGTGCATTCAAAACATTTCAGAGTGGCATCTTTTGCATAACAAGTTGTCCACTTCAGTTTCTTTGAAAGATGTTTTCGTTGTTTTTATCTGTGGTTATCAATCAATTTCCTTATTATCATGACGTCACATGCTGAGAAATAACACAAACAAACTATTAGTTTTTGGATTAGTTGATCACAAGAACATTTTTTAAATTTTGTTTAAAATTATGATTTTAAGCGAAAAATTATATCGGAGCTAGTGTCTTGTAAGCGTCATTAAATATGATTTACTTACATTTTGTTTTTCCCTACTGCAATCCTCTTCTGCGTGTTATGATGGTGAGATGCTCACTCAAAAATAATATAAGTAAGTGCATGCATTTTAAATTGACATACACGCACACAACCCAAATGCTATAGTATGCGTTCTTGAGAACATTTGTGTATGCGTATTCCCAAATAATATACATACGATTGCGTAACGCAAAATGAGATGCGTATTGGCATCCTAAAACGTCATGTGTCAGCACACGTCAAAATGTGAAGTACACGTGCACCTAAAACACCATGCGCATGCGCTTTTCATTTGAGGGCTCAGCTAGGATGATTCGCAGGGCCCCTGCTGATGCTAGTATAGACCAATAGACGGAAACCTGTTTAATGCTCAATTTATTGTTGCTTATGGCCTCTTTATGAAAAAAAAGAAAGCAAGTTGTCAAAAATACCTTCTCAAACGGCGGGGGAATTATTATCTATAGCTGTAGAAGTTCTTTGGAAATACACACATAAGTTATATCGGCTTGACCAAAACAGTACACAAAGTCTGTATCTGTTAGAGTTATCCTTGACCAAGACAATCCAGTAAGGTATGTACCTACACGGATGTGTTGTCCTAAAGATAAAAAAAGCCAGCAATGTCTGGACCTGCTATACTTTTCCTACTAGATTAAACAATACAGCAAGATTTATCTGTACCATCTAGGGTTCTTTTTCTGATCAAAAAGGTACAGCAAGGTCTGTACCGGATAGAGATATCCTGGGCCAAGACAGTCCAGCAAGGTCTGTACCGGATAGAGATATCCTGGGCCAAGAGGGTCCAGCAAGGTTTGTACCGGATAGAGATATCCTGGGCCAAGACAGTCCAGCAAGGTTTGTACCAGTTTTTAATAAACTTATAAATAACTTTTCTTCCGCATACTACTTCTACTCGAAATAACGCTTCCCATAAGTGTGGAACTTTAATGAGCGACTTAAACTCATTTGTTCAATTTGTTCGAAAGTGGGTTAAATCTAACACTTTGAATTTTATCCAGGAATATGTAGTCAATCGGTGCTTGCAAATAATTGTTGAAACATTCTTCGGAGACTGCAGTCTTTTAACTGCGTGTTCGTAGTGAAGCTAAGTGAAGTTTATATGACAAGAAGAAGCCAAGTGCGTAGCAGGAAGAGGGGGGGGGGGAGGTGAAGGTGTGCGTACGCACCTCTCCATGGGCCGAAAAGGTCCGCCTGAAAAGAACTAATTCGGTTTAAAAACTGTGAACTTATGAAAAAACAGAGATGAACTGCCCTTTTACTCTTTTGACCACTCCATATTCTCCTTTTCCCCCATGAAAACGCACGAAATGCAGGCCAAGACAACCCGAGATTTTTTCCAAATTTTACCCGGCGGGCATAGCCCCCGGCTTCCACCTTCACTGCTCACACGGACCTCCCCAAAATTCCTAACGATATATTGTATCACCATACTTAAGGATTCAATTACACAAACCAAAGCTGTATTTATTTAAAAATTCTGCATTCAAATCGGTTTTTTCTTTAATTTTTAAAATGAACTGACATTGTAATGTAATAACTTTCAGTAATAACATTCGGATATTTTAATTTAGCTGAGTAAAAGAACCTGGTTTAAAGTGGTGTTTTGAATTTAATCCCCACAAATCCAATAAAATCCGTGTCTCTTCCTGTGCTGCTTCCAGCAAAACACGAAAGTGAGGTGGCCTGGTGACGTCACGAGGTTAGGCCGAAGGTTCATTTCATGTTCGCTGATGTATAACGACCAGTCAGGCATCACACTGAGTCGAGTTCTCTTTGTTTGAAATCGTTCTCAAAGAAACGGAGCATGATTTTTCGGATGACTGGTGAAAAGTTCAGTTTGGTTTGTTGTGAACTCGCCATATAAATCTGGTGGCTTTCTGTACTATGTCTGCATTTAAAGTTCAGAAAGGTAGGCCAAAATTGAACCGAGCTCCGCCATTCAGTCAATCAGTGTCGGTTGTTGAAGCATTTGACATATCTGTGACTATCTTGTGTCTCTTCAATGAAGTTGAAACACTTTTGGTTTATCCCCATGCAGTTACAAAGGTAAAAGGCTTGACGGATTTATCATCGAAAGTACAGGGTGTTGAAACCAAAGATCCATCGACTAGACGAACACGAAACTCGGTTGGCGGCTCCGAACGCCCACAAGTGAAAACGACAGGAAAGGTTAGATGATGTTGTGTAATTCAAGAACAGCAATCACAGGAAATCTTTAGATAAATTAGCATTCATATATTTTGGAGGGTTAATATTTGAACTACTGTATGAGCAAATTTAGATTTCTAAGCTACTGCAATATCTTTCAAGAGCGCTGCATGGTACTGAGTGATTATTCGCCATCAGTGTCGTGCCTGTTTCTTCTATCGTTTTGCTTCTGCTTGTTGCTGTGTCAGACTCAGAGTGCTATAGGATGGTTGCTATTTTGCTGACAAATCGGGAGTAATAGAAAAAGGTGGATGGTAGAGTCGATGTGTGTCAATACATAGCTGTTCCGTTTTGCTCGATGAAAGTGAAGGAATTTGTGCACATGTTGTTTATATTGGTTTTCAGACACGTACGGAGCGCCATGTATGGTAGATTCATTATGAGGCGAATGGACGATAAAAATAATTTGTTACCAACGAAATACTTAATTGCCCTTCAAAGAAAAGGCTTGGATAATTTTTTGAAATATCTGAAGTGGTTGTCTTGGAAGAGGAACTGGAAAAGTAACTGACATTTTTGCCAAAAATGTTGCTCTCTGTGATTCCCGTAGTGACTTCAGTGGGGTGTTTTATTTTTGTGACAGTTGCTGAAACAAGACTGTATCAGTGGTTGTGGCTGTTTACTTTTGTTGAGTCTTTGGTTGTGTTCTGTGCTGCAAAAATACAAACGTGTGATGAATGTATATCCTTGTCTATTAAAATATGTCACATGTATGCATATTTCTATGAGTGTGACCGATAATTTATGTGTCTGTGTTTACATGCATATTATCCGCATATTATATTCAAAAGTGAAATAAATGATTTAAAAAAATAATACATTTTTTCAGACTGCAGTTTATTGTTTAAAATCTTAAAGTTGTCTCATGATCACAACTACTATATTAATACAACTCTATTTCCAGTTTTAAAAAGGAACAAAAAATTAAAAATATGGTTTAATACAAGGCTAAAGATTTTTTGGAAATCTTTATCTATCACTATCAGATAGAAAAAGCAGAATTCTAATTTTGATCCAAAACCCAGCTACAGTGGAAGAAACTAATTCCTTTTAATACTACATAAACATACACAGTTACAGATCTAGATGCTTTTATAAGCAGTATGAAAAATCTTTGGGATTAAAAGATGGAAGGAGATGTTTTATATGATTTGACAGCTCCTATTAAAGTGTTCTGAATTTCTGGTTTGCAGATCTTTATCAAGTACATATTTCAAATTCTGTTTTTTTTGTACTGATTCTTAAAAAAGTGTTCACTATAATTTCATTAGTGTAATTTTATTTTGTACTCATTCTTAAAAACATTTTATAGTAATATAAATTTATATGAAAATATATTTATTTAAGAGTCTTGAATTTTATGTTTATTTTGATTTAAAACTGACTTCAGGTAGGACTCTTAAATTTTTTTAATATATCAAATGGTGATCAATATATTTTAATACTAATTTTAAAACCTGCTTCTTATTTTTTAAACTAATTTTACGAACTGTCATTAAAAATAGATCAATAACAAAATGATTAAAATTTTAAAAAAAATAGATTTCTTTTTAATAATTTTAGTTGCATTGCATAATATTAATTTTAGGTTTGTAATATGTGTGCCATGTTTGTTTTTGAATTAACACGCAGGTGTGGAAGTATTCATTTTTAAAATGCATTGATATTGTCTCCAACCACATCATTAACCCCATGCTAAGATTTCACATTTGGGGGAATTAACATTTTGGAGTGATTGATTGGTGCAGAAAATTTTGGTTTCATTTTCTCATGATTTTTACATGTAGTATAATTATGTCTCTCTCAGTCTTTCAACTTTGAGTCAAGATAAAGGCTTAAATATCCCTGCCAATAATTTTTGAAATTATGTTAGCATAAAATACATTTTTTCAGTGCTTTGGTAAAAACTTAAACTATGGCAATTAAAAAAAAAATATTTTTAATGCCAATATTTTTGTCATATTTATGTGGCTTTTTGCTGACCTGATAGTTGTCAACAAACCTTTTTAATTTCAAACACCTAGAGTTGAGTCTTGAATTTAAGCAAAGAAACTTTCATTGTGTTTTAAACCTCCACTCAAGCCAAAGACTGATAGACCTTAATTAAAGAAAGTCAATGAAATGTATCCATTCAGTTGATTAAGCAAAGTCTCTGGTGCCTCAGTATTAAAGAATGTAAATTCTTAATTTTTAAAAATAATAATACTAAAATACTACCAAATATTAGAGGTCAATGTAATTGTGATAATATGTGACTTTGTCTTCTTTTTGTGATAAAATATAAACAAGAACTAAATGATTACCATAATATTTCATTTCTGACACTAGACATAATTATTGGTCATCTTGCTTTTTATTTAAAACAGACTATAGATTACTTTTAATGTTTTTTTTGATATATTATTTATTATCATGTTTTATGTAATTTAGGCCATGTTTTTTTTAATAATTAGGTTTACAGATGTTTTTGGCAAAATACTGTATTAGGATAGGCAAGGAACAAAAATACAGTTAATTGTATATTATCTCAAAATATCGTTATCACTTCCCTTGAAATACATGTATTTTTGAAAAATATCTCCAAACTTTCCTTGACATATTTTATAATTATTTTCATTCAGTCACAGTACCTTCTTCATTATGTTGCTGTTTTCTCATCCTTCACACACTTAATTTTAGAAACTGATTTCTTGTTTATGGACAGTTGAAGAAAGAGCTGATAAAGGGTACTTGACAATCTGGATCGAACTAAAATGAAAATTTTGAAATTTGATATGCAAAAAATTTTAATAAAAAAGGAATCAACTGTTTTTCATCTGAGAATAGACAGATTAAGGGTAGACCTAGAACCCAGAACCTAAGAAATAAATAACTGTTGCCTTAGGTGCATTTTATTAAAACAAAATGTTTTATATTAATTAACAATTATGTTATTATTGGATGGGGGTGAGCATGACAGCTTGAGCATGATAGCAAGAATTATTATCAAGGCTGAGGTCTGTGTTATCTACCAAAGCTGAAGTCTGTGTGTAAAACTGTTGGGTTGAGTGGTTCTAAGGCCTCTTTGAAATGCTGTGCTACATTCAAATTTAATTCAGTCAAATTTAATTGAAGCCATTAAGCTTTGCTGCAAATACATGTTCAAAATGAAATATTAAAGTCTGAAGAGTTTGTTTCATGCAGTTGTTAAATCACTTCTGATAAATTAATTTCATTGGGCTTCTATAATTTGTTGTAGGTGAACATTTGCTGCCAAGTTTAACATCTTCAATTAAATTCGACTGAATTAAATTTGACTGTAGCATGACATTTGAAACAGACCTAAATGTGTAAAAACTGTTTTCTGCAGGCATGATGCATGAAAAACAGTGCCAGCAAGAGTAACTAGTTAAGTGTTAGTAACCAATCAAAACTGAGATAGTGACATCAATGTATGATAAATAATATAAATTATGTGACTTAATCCAAATGGCAACAAACAAATAAAGTAAAGAATTAAGACAAAGTATTAATTTATTAAACCAAGTTTCAGTGAGAATAATTGTTAACAAGTTGACATTTTTAGGGAACATCGTCAAAATCAGATCTAAAAAACAATTCTGGAAATCAGAAGAAGTCAAGCAACATTGGAATTTTATCACAGGAATCATCTGGTCATTCAGTTCCTCCCAAACCAATCACCAGAAATAAGCCTGCACCAGCAAGAAAACCCAAGGACTCTTCTAGCAAAGTAAGTTACACTATAATGATTCAGTCTTTCTTTAATAACCAGATGTTTTGTTGGGAAAGGTAAGTTACTTAATTCTGAAATTTTGCATGTATGCCTACTGTCCCAATTTAAACATAATTGTAAGTTCTTAATTTTGAGCTTTGAGACCTCAAGAAAATTTAGCATTCTGGTTTCTGTGGGAAAAAGAAACTTTTTAGATATTGTCTTATAAAATGGCTGTGATTGTCTAGATAGACTATGATATAAACACATCAAGCATTAATTGTAGATCATGGGAGAAGTATAAGAGAAACACCAAGTGAGTGGTGTGTTTATATCTCAGTCTTAGATTAGAGCAGACTTTGTTTTATCTCTTTTTCTTCCGCACACAGATGTGTCAGTGTAAATGACGTCATGTACGAGTAAATTCAGATTTGATCTGTCCGACAGTGTTCCCCATTAATCTGTGAAAGTGTTACATAATTACAAATAAAAAATCTTTGTTTGCCATACTTTCCTCTTTAATCAACAAGATATAAGGCTTTTAGCACTTTTTTGTTTAAATCTTTGAATATTTACTTTGCTCTTAATGGTATTTTCTTCATCTGTGAACAATGATAATTATCTGCTTTCCTAGTTCAGGATACCGTTTTTGGTAACAATCTAGTTTGCATTTTCTACACAATAAAAAAATAAGGTTATAGGGCATTTTTTTCTCAAAGCTTGGTTTACAATGAGATTGAGAATGGAGAAATTGAATGTAAGAAAAAATATGAAAAACAGTGGAGAGATTACAGTGGAAGTAATGGGAAAGAGGCGAAACAGAGGCATACATTAGGGTTGGAAGTGCTGGCTACATACATGTTTAACCACAAGAAGCCTTAAAAAAGCTTACACAAGATAACGATGATCGACCATGTGCTGACACTAAAGTTGAAAGAGTAAATGTGATTGAATTTATGTATTTTAAATTAATTGATTGATTGTACCGAAATGAACAATGCAGTGACAGTGCTATCAGATGGTGCAAATCACATGTGATATTAGAAACAACCGTAATAGCCCACAAAAAGCAAATAAAAACACCTGAAACTTCTGGTACGGCAAAATGTTTGTATTTATTATTAAAAATAGTTATTAATTATATCAGGGTACAGTTTGTTCTTGGGACCTAAAATTTGGTTTGTTATATCCTGGTTTTCATTATATTGGGGTTCATGATATCTGAGTTCTAAACCATACAAATTATTGTAATTTTGCTGGGTCCAAAAAATTGGGAACTTCGTTATAAGTGGGTTCATTATATTGTGGTTCCACTGTAAAACAAAACGAAGCAGACTTTATGCGGTTGCACTGAAAAGTTAAAGTAATGAACAATTGAGATACTGGTATTCATTTCCCTTTTGATCTGTTTATGTGTTGTGTGTACAGATTTATCTGTCTTGATCAGAAGCAGCCTTTTTGATTCTTCAATTCTGTAGAATCTAATGTGTCTTACATGTCCTTTGTTGTTTAAATTTGGTCTTTACTAAATCTGTTCACTTCCAACAGGAAATCTGATTTCTTGTTTTTACAACAGCTGCAATATAGAACTAATGATTGATTTATTTGAAATAACCTGAATACAGCTGAATAAAGATTTTGAAATACCACATCACATTACAGAAAAATAATTAATAAAAAAGAAGGCAAACAAATTTTAATAATAATAATAATTTATTAAGCATTTTACAGAGTTTCAATGCTTTACAAACTAGCTAGGTAAAATCACTTACAAATTAAAAACTATGCTAAAATAATTTGAAACTGATATACAATAAGTAAAAGTGGGAACTATGAATAATTTACAAATTAA
>JANSTQ010149999.1:0-34270 GCA_026167885.1 Bergia puertoricense
TCTTTATAATCATAGCGATGTGTAATTTGTTTATATCTATTTAACATATTTCATATTTTTATCCAATGTAAACCATAGCAATTCAGAGTTTATCTGCAACTATGGTAATAAAGTTCTATTATTGTTATTATTATATATGATATATGATATATAATATATAATGTATAATTTTATCAGTAAGAGATTTTAGCCAGTTTGACAAATGCATCCACAACATGAGTCCATAAAGCATCAGATTTGTACGTTGTATATAAGATATAACTTTAATAGCAAGAGATCTTAGCCAGAGATCTCGGTACACTTATAGTTCTTCTTGTAGCCGGCAGCGACATACACAGCACTGCACGAATTTTCTTGTTAGTACCTTTGGTAATACACATTGAAACATGTTCCAATTTGACCAAACGTAACTGTGACAGAAATATATTAGGACGTTAAACTATCGATGCAAATCGCAAACAAATTATCAACTTTTAACTTGCTTGTAGGTTGGTATCGTGGGACAGACTGGAGCTGGCAAATCATCTTTGTTAGCAGCTTTGTTTCGTTTGCCAGAAGCGCAGGGTAGAATTCTTATTGATGGACAAGACATTTCAACAATCAACCTCCAAAGCTCTAGGGCAGCCATGTCTGTCATTCCACAAGATCCCTTTCTGTTCAGTGGAGAGTTGAGAAGGAATCTTGATCCGTTCAATTCCATGGACGATACGTCTTTGTGGCAAGCACTAGAAAGAGTAGAGGTTAGTAGGAAGAAAAACAGAGAATTTTGTCTACGAAATTTTGTGCAATATTTGTAACACAGCGCAATTTAATGTTTCTATTAATTCTCTGATTGGATTTCTGTGCAAGGTAACAACAGCAAGCTTTATTAGTATCTTCATTACCAAAGAGCATCTCTACAATTTACAAAGTTCAGAAGCCGGTATAAGTTACTCAGAAAATAACAAAAAGCTGAGATCTTTAAATATTTGGATAATGCTTGGTCTCAGCTTACGTAAACACCATAAAAACGACACCTGTAAGCGTTCTTGCTTTTGTTTTGAACTTTTATAAACTGACGATTTTCACTGTTATTTCTAAACTTCCGTTTGCTTAAAACAATTTGATCGAAACAATGGTACAGAGCCATTTTCGAGTAAAAGAACAAATTTTAAAACAGTTAGAAAATTCGGAACAATTTTGAGACTCGTAGCAATGTTACTATATCAGCGCATAGGATTTCATGCATTCTCCGATTGGATGTTCGCTCAAAATAAGTTACATTTGGATGTCATATTATACAAAGTGGATAGAATTTAAGGAGGGCAACGTGTGGCCGAGCGGTTTAAAGCACTGCCTCGCAACCCGGGGGTCCCGAGGTTGATTCCTCTGCCCGCCGGCCACGCTGGGGTAAACAACCTTCTGGCCATCCTCCCTGCCAGTTGGGGTTTTTAACCCTTTAAGTTACATTTGTTTATCATTTATTAATTATAACATGGCACTGAAAACGCCCTTGCGGGAAGTTGTCAATGGAAAGTATTTTTTTAATTTTTTAATCCCAACTATAACGCAACAAAACAGTACTTGCGTGTGATCTTTTTAGCTTCTGTTTCTAATTTTAGTAATTAGGGCGTGTTTGTTAGGATCAAATGTTATATATACATTTTCCAATAGTCTTTGGTGGAAGACATGTTTGGCTCAGGGAATAGGTCTTCACTAGACCTCCTTCATGTAACACACAAAGATGCCAGGAGGGTACAATCAGTCAGCGGTCACTACCTATCTTTTTCAACCATATTCTACCAAGTTTTCAGTTAATTTATGATCAATCAATCCAACTAAGAACGGGTTTTAAATTTTTTACCATAAAAACACACGCACATACATACACAAACAAGCGATCATAAATAGTTCATCCCTTCTACGAATCGGTACAAATTAAAATGCATCTTTTAGATTAATGAACACGTCCAACAAGTTTTTTAAGGCTGAACAATCCTTTTCTTTGTAGCTAAAAGAAAAAGTAGAGAGTATGCCGGGCCAACTGCGATATGAGTTAAGCGAGTCTGGATCAAACCTGAGTGTAGGCGAAAGACAGCTGGTATGTCTGGCACGTGCTCTCCTGCAACAGAACCGGATCATCGTGATAGATGAAGCCACAGCAAACGTGGACTTCGAAACCGACCGTAAGATTCAAGAAACAATCAGACAGAACTTCAGCGATTGTACGGTGTTGACAATCGCTCACAGACTGGACACAATTATGGACAGTGACCGCGTGATAGTGCTCAGTGGGGGAACAGTCATTGAGTACGATTCTCCTCAAGTGTTGCTGGAGAGAACAGATTCTGCGTTCGCGCAGTTAATTAGTCAATTGTGACTTCGTTTTTATGCACCAATGATCGCTGAAGTGATATTCACGGAGTGCGATCAGTTGAGTAGGAATGTTTAATTCCATTGCTTGCTGTTATAGGGAACATGTCAAGGCTTGGGTTATCTTGTTATCTCTGAGCAGTTTGATTAAATATATTTTCATGAATATATCATAATCAGCGGTAGCTACCTATCGTTTTTGACCATTTCTACCAAGTCTTAAGCTGGTTGTTGATCAACCAAACTCTCTAAACACAAAAACTCTAAACGAGAATAAACAGTTTGTCCCTCATTTCGGTGATTTTCATTTAATTTTATAGCTATTGTGTGTATAGCAATTAAACAAAGTAACCTTATTTCAGTTACATTACAGTTGTCTGTATAGCTTAATTTCAATTTGGAGCAAAAAGCTGTAAGTTAAAATTTTGGTTCGATTTTGTTTGTTGCATTGTCTTAGCCAAATAACTACATTACTGGATGAAATAATTATGTTAAAAAAATAACATAATGCAAATTTTTAGTATTTTGTCTGGACATTATCATTATCAGTCTCTCAAGCCTTGGCATTGTCTTTTTAAAGGCCCAGGTCAAATGACCTACATCATTTGCTCTCCGTTCGCGTTTACGTTTTGGTTTCATCAGGTCAATCGTAAAATAAAAGAGCTGTAGTCCATTATTCAGAACTGAAATTAAGTTAAAGGTTATTTGAGATAATCAGTAATCTTGTGATAAACTAGAAAGGAAAGGGAACACACACTGCGCTTTTATAGCTTCGCCCCACTCGTCCGAAAAATCTGGTTTTCATACACTAAGCGGGACTCGAAACCACGTCACCTTGATTGCTAGTCAGGCGTGCTATCCACTGCACCATCAGGACTCACTATGACGGTAGCAAAGCAATTTGACGAGGTGAATTGGATAGCCGTGGGGATCCCATGGCCCAAATTATTTCTTCACTGGGATGTGTATCTGGCCTCTATGAACCTGTAAAACTCGATTTTAGATGCAATTTCTTCCAGTCGGAAAGTTTTCAAAGTTTTCAACTAAAGACACGACCAAAGTATGGCGGACATCTGATCTGAGCGTCTTAAATTAAACAAATGAAACCGTATTTTAGTAAACCTCTAGATCATAGCATATTTATGCACAAATTAGTCTAAAGACTGAAAACAAACTAACTAACAACAAGTTCCAGCTGAAGTTCAAACTGCCTTCTTAAGATACGGTAAGAAGAGAAACAGTTTCTTCCTACTTGTCGTGCAACATTGCTGCCTTACAGGTTAAGACTTATTGGATCTGTTGTTGCGTGTATTAACATCCACTTGAACAACTTGTCATGCAATGAACAACTTTTCATGCAACATTGTTGCGTTGCAAGTTAAGACTTGTTGGATCTGTTGTCGCACGTATTACCATCTGCTTGAACAATATGTCATGCAATGAACAACTTGTCGTGCAATATTGTTGCGTTGCAGTTAAGACTTGTTGGATCTGTTGTTGTACGTATTACCATTTATTTGAACAACTTGTCGCGCAACATTGTTGCATTGCTGGCTGGGCCTTATTGGATCTGTTGTTGCAAGTGATACCATCTACTTGAACAACTTGTCATGCAACAACAAGTGTTTGCAAGTTGCGGAAGCAATTAGATTCGAAATTCAAAATATATGAATAATAAATAGTTTATGGGGCTTCAATTCAAAGGTAGAGAAGCAACAAAGAAGCAAACTAAATTACAGATGTTGTATTAATGCATACAAACCTTGATTTTTGCGATAAAGAGAGTCCAAATGACTTATTTGTAAATATTTTTCTATGCAAAGCTATTTAAGAACAATTTAACGGAATTTTACATCAATTTAAGAATAAAGAGCGTATCAAAATATCTAATTTTTATTTTAAAAATTAATACTTTCGTTTTCCTTGAACTTTTATATTTTAGTATAATTTATTTATTTTCTTATAAGATATAGTCATATTGGGTCCCATTTAGTTTCTAATTAAAACTAGTTTGATTTTAGGGGCTCTTTCATGGCCGAGTACTTGGATTTTCTCTTTTTTAAAAGTTACATTTTTACGTTCTTTATCCAATTCAGTAATTTTAAAAGAAAAACTTAATTCACCAATAAGACAAAAACTAATCACTTCTCTAAGGTGTTATGCATTTTAAAGCAATTTATTACATTGTTTTCCAGCCCGGAATAAAAAAATTAACCACTACCATCCAAGTTAATCTCCTCCCAAAACAGACCATCCATAGCGATAACCTCTTGAAAAACGTAAATTGGTATCTGACTGATGACTGTTAAGAGATAATTGAGCCGTGAAAGAGCCCTTTTGAGAGTGCTTTTCTTACATTTTAACTTGTCTTACATACAAACGCCGTACTAGTATTCTGCAATGATTTAAGCCGGTTGCAAACATAAGCCGGATACTCACAAGTAATTTTTAATTGACTTTCGAAATCCGACAAATATTCTGCTGTACAAAATTGCCACAGGAAAACTCATCCGTTTTTTGTTTTGTTCATTCACATGAGTAAAAATAAACTTGCCCTTTAAAAACAAATTGAAATGAACTTGTGTATTTACAAGAACAAACGAAAATTGTCAAGCTTAAAGGAAACGTGCTTGACACAACGATAGGCGCCCTCTTCTCAATAGCAGCAGATAACAAATTAAGAGGTGCTATCTAGATATTAAACAACAACAACAACAAAAAATATTTATTTATTTATTCCCCTATTAATTTTACAGCTATATGGGCTTATAAGACTAATAACAATCTAGCACCGGCTTATCTCAGTAGTAAGTTTAACAAATCCCTCAATAATAATAATAATAATAATGATAATAAATTAATAATAATAATAAGGTCACCTAAATATTCAACCCCATGGCCAAGCCGGGAATCGAACCCGGAACCTTCAACTCAGCAGTCAGCTAACATTGCACACACAAATTCACTATCACTCCACCTAGAGATGTAACAAGATACAAATCTCTCCTCCCAGATCAGCAGGGCATAATGCATTCATTTTCAGTGCAGCACGGAAAGGATTTTGAGTCGAAGCAGACTGAGCCTCTATTTTGTTTCAAGAGGAAATTATTGCTAAACGCCGTTTAGATTAACTTTTATATTTGTATCTATATTTCTTAAAAATGTTATTGTATACTAACAATTTTTATATTTAATATTATAATCAGAAATTCTAAAAGTCCTTCGGAGAAATTTAAATGAAGAAATTTAAATGAAGAAAGTTTCTATGTGTGGTTATAAGACATTTTAAAAAGCTTATAGTGAAAAGAAGAACAGACTTGGGTAATGGAAGAGCAAAAGCATAGAGTTTCCTACAGAATTCGCAAACACTTCTGAGTGGTAAACGAGCTAAAAGGTTTTAAAACTTATCAAACGTTTTCGAACTAAAAATTAATCCTCCTTTCTTTTTATCTCCTGAGGATGAACTTTTAGAGTTTAAAAACGTTTCATCAATTTTAAAAGTTTTCATCTTGTCTTTAAAACGCTTTGTCTCGGTGGAATATGACTTCTGAGTTGGTAATTAGTAATTATAACAGCGCTAGCACTAGTCTGGATTAGAAGATTAGAATTTGTTTTTCTACAAAGTGTGAAATGTATTACAGACTAAAGGGGGAGGGATTTCACAATGTCTGCTTAGTGTTGAAGAGCAAGTTAATGTTATTCCACAAGTTCTTTCTATAGAACATTCAAACTTTACGAGAACACGAGGTTCAAAATGTTTGAACGCTCCCAGGCGGGTTTTTCTACAATTTGAGAACAATTTTGGGCTGAATTTGCCAAAAAGTTGATACCAATTAGGCTTGTCCAAAATTACCTGGTTTTTTATATGGGCAAAACGTAATATAAAACGAGATCGTGACCCAGTTCAATCTATGTGTCGTTCATCGTTCATCCGATCGGATGTTACCTTCAGTTGATATTCATGATGACCTCCGCTGCAGCGCTCATCACCAGCTGTTAGATTACAGTAGTAATCATCTCAGAAGTTTGTCAAGTACCACTGTTTCGTGATGCCACATTTAAACAAGCAATATAGAACCTGCAAGTAATTAAAAATAGTACAACGGAAGTGTTAGGGACACACCCGCTACACGCGTACGTTTTTAACAAGATAGCTTCGGCCTTCTTTAGCCGAGGCTCAGTGTGTACAAATTCAACCTCAGTTTGTTCTCAAATTGTTCTTATTGTTTTTGTTCTTAAATTTGAGCATGCAAATCTTAGACCTCGGCGCTCTTATGAAGATGTTTCTGTAAATAAAAAAACGTGTAATTTACAATGGTGATGGCATTATAATGGTGATATACAGGAATGACTTCGTCTGGACCCAGTGGATATCATGACCTTAAAACACTGAGCTGCTGGTTTAATAGGTATTATCTGGTTTGGTAACGACACCCAGACTTTAAAAATAACCAGGGCCTCACCTGTCCACATACTTAGAATGCCTGAACGTACTTTCATGATTTTTTCCTTTTTACATTTAGTGTCTAAACAAGCAATATAAAGTCTGAAGGTAACTATGAGTACCCTTAGTTAAAAGGAAGAGTGTGTAAACACACCTACTGTTCCCTCCCCCGTAGTTTAAAGAGGTGTTAGCGCTACAAGGACGCTATCCTGCATTCATAAAGTGACCTGATTCAAACACTTAGCCCCATCGTCAGCAATCACAAACAAAAGTAGTTGGAACGCCCCGGTGTGAAAGCGTTTCTGATACGAGACGACTTCAAAAAGGGGAGAAGGGAAGACACTGGATGTTCCAACAGTTTTTATCCATAATTATGGCTTCATTTGTAGCCCGATTTAGAACTGCTTTGCATCAGTTCAGTTTTGTATTTTGTTGTTGTTGTTGTTGTTGTTGTTGTTGTTGTTGTTGTAACTGTCTAATACAAATTTAAGGACTGAGCCTCCTGGATTAGCTTTGCTACCTGTGGGTCAGTAAAAACAGTGAAAAGTATTTAATTAGAACTAATAAAGCATTTTGTTGTTGTTGTTGTTGTTGTTGTTGTTGTTGTTGTTGTTGTCGGCAATGCCTTCATCACCATTTTTTTTTAACTCTTACCGACATAATGTGAATTCCTCAAAATTGTTTCTTTGGAAGCCTAAGTAACGAAATTACGTTCCGGTATTCTCATGCGGTATGTGAAGCAAGACCCCGGTTGTTTTCAAGCCTCAAACATGGACAAAACTGTTGGAACACCCAGTGTCGCTTTCTCCCCTCTCTACTTTTGTCTGTGATTGCAGGTCATAACATTTAAAGACCCTCACAGTGCTGTTATTTACTACCATTGACGAACTACTTAAGAACTTTTTACACCAAATGATGTCTATGATCCATTAAGAATTTTGCTTATCTGCACTTCTAGATAGTTTTCTCAAGTAATTTGCCTCCAGTGATACTTGAGAACGGCCAAACGTAGAACTTCAAACACGACGAGCTAAATTCCCCAAATTAAGTTAATGATAAGTTCGACGTTTGTCTTAACTATTTTAAAACGTTCAGGTGGCAATTGAGGTGGTTGTATTTGGATCGTCCGAGACGTTCTTCTGCTTGGTACATACGATAAGAACGTCTAAAGATCGAGTCGGTTTAATTAAATCCGACTTTGACTCAAAAGATGAATCAAATTTAAATAGCTACAATTTAGTTCGTTGCGTCAGTTCGAGGTTTGACCCAGGCCAATGCGCCAAATCGAAAACTACAGTACCCTCTTTGTGCAAAATCATTACATGGACGTATATAAAGTGATTTCTCTAAATGAAAATCTCAAAACAGTCGATTTTGGAAGGTACACGTGTAATAACAACTGATCAGTCAATCAACATTTATCAATATTAACAGCTAGTTCAAAACCAAAGCGTGCAACAGATTAAAATATTAAACCTTAAAAATATCCAAAAGATTAATCAACTATAAAGGTAAAGTTATACAATGTTAAAAAATACGAAACATTAAGTGAAACTACATGAAATTGAAACTGTAGATTACAAAAAAAATATAACTAAAATTAATACAAGTCTAAAACGTGTAAATATACCTGTTTCAAAAAGGTTGACCAAAAACCACAAATCATGAAAGATATGACCCGGCGGAACTCTGGGTAATAGATTATTAGTGTTCAAACTGTGTGCAAGTGCGAACTGATATCACTGCAGTTATTACAATAGCTGAAAGTGCTGTAATTGTTACCTTGAAATTGCCCACCTTAGCAAATAAAAACCAGTGTGAGCAGTAGAAAATCAGGAACTGCCTGGGTTCATATCTTTCATGTTTTACATTTTTTTTCAGTCTGCCTTTCATGAAAGAGGTAAATATTATGTTCAAGAATTTAGAAGTATTGAAGATAAACCTTTTATGTATAAATATACTAGAATTCAACACTCAACAGTGTACTTTTAAAATCGTTATAATTGGCAGCCTGACGAACCTTAGGAGGGAGCTTGTACCAGAGTAAGAAAGGTTTTTTCTTCTGTTGCGAGCTAAATTTAGGAATGTATAAGAATAAAGGCATCCCCTTTCAAACGGTAATTAGTTCTCCTATAATTAAAAAAGTTGCAAATGTATTGAGACATTTATACCACAAAATAAGCGACTGGCGAACATTTATCTTTAAGTTTGACACAGTCTATGTGTAACCTTAGAGAGATCTTAAAAAGTAGTCATTGGCATTATCTATAAGCGTTTACTCCTATACCAACAAGAAGAGGAGTACAATACTCAAGATGCGGAAGAATAAAAGCCTTAAACAGTATAAGTACAAATTCTTAGCGTAGAAGCTGTAGCAAAGCCTTCTTGATCTTTTGGGAAATATGCTTACAGTAAGAAAAAGTAGTCGGGTGTGTTGGCAAGGCTTGCGTATACTAAAATAAGATACTCGGAAACTCCGATCTTATGAGTCCAACTGTAACTTTTAATTCTTATTTCTTTGGTCTTGATTACATCAGTGTAAACTCTAATGCTGCAACTTTTTCAACTGTTTTTTAGAGCCTCCGAATGACTTTGACTGACAATGTCATTCAGTCCTAGTTTGGACTTAGAACAGAGTCGTGGCCTTTCACAATAGAAAACTTGCATTACTGAGTATAAACCTGACCAAAAGTTTGGTTCAATTAAACGTGAAGAGATAGATTAGAAACTAAATCTAGTTAAAACAGTGTCCGACCCTGAGCTCAAGAGTCAAGGAGATATTCACTATGTCAACCATAGTGACCTTTGAATAAACAAAAATCAATCAAGTTTTAGTTAATTAGTATTTCAAAATACAGCGTTTTATTATTGAAGCTTCTTGTAAATTATATTAGATTTCTTTTCATTCAACGTTTCGCTTATTAAACGTGGACCATATCATTTAAGAAATCATTTACGTTCGTGTAAGAATTCCTTGTACAAGTAATTAAATAAAATTTCAATCAATTTGTTCTCTTGCGAAGTGAGGGAATTCAAAGTGAGGGAAAGAGCGTTTCTGAAATTATGTTGCATCGTTACAATGGTTTCCTCCTTTTCTGAGAATTCTCAGAAAAATTCTGAGTCAGATTTTTTCTGGAAATTTCAACTTGGGTAGCATTTCCTTCCCACCTCAAAAACCAAGTTGCATCCTCTTTCTGATTATCATTTCAAGAATAGAATCATATACTAATATGAATATCGGACATATCGAGCGAGCAGATGCGAGACGTATGTCCAGCGGCTACACACCCAGAAATTGCCTCAGCTCCCCATGTGAGTCTCTGTAGCTCAGTGGGCAGAGCATCTGGCCGGTAATCAGAGGGTCATGGGTTCGATTCCCGTCAGGGACTCAGATTTTTTCTGAGAATTTCAACTTGAGTAGCATTTCCTTTCCACAATAAAAATGTTGAAAAGAAGGGGCTAAAGTGGGATCCCTGTGGTACCCTTGCCTCAACAACACTCAAGTTTGAACATATTCCTTACAAATTTAACACGTTCACGGTTCAGAAGATATGATCACATTAATTCCAAAGCTGGTTGAAAAAAACACAGACCTTTAGTTTGCCAACAAGAAAATATGACAAGTTGAGTCGAAGTCCTTGCTGAGGTCTACGAAAACGGCGGTATCTGCCCTCTGTTGTCAAGACAATCTCTTCAGTCCTCTGTCATTTTATGAAGGACAATACAGCACTGTTTCCTCAAGAGACCAGATACCAAAGGTGTAGTAAGATTTCTTCGTTCGCCTGATCATTCCATCAACCTTGGATAGTGTAGTCAGAATAGAGACAGGACGATATAGTTGTCTTATAGGTGTCTTCAGCTTTTTTAAATACTGCAGTAAGATCGGTGTTTCCATTTAAGTTAGCCAGGAGAGAATGCTAATGAGAATGTCAATTTACTAGTTTGGTAACTTCGTCTGACAGATCAGTCTCAAAACCCGTGGGCTGATTGCATCAACTCCGTTAGCTTTTCTCGGGTTTAATGGTCTAAAATATCAGGAATGTAGCTACTATTGACTTGGTTGAAAGAACAACTAACTAGAAATTTTCTCTCAGTTATCAATTTTACTCTAGGATGTTCTGAAAAAGCCGAAAGCCCATTGGTGTTGTCTCAAGCCTCCGGTAAGTTAACGAAGTGATCATAAAATTACTTGATCATGGAATAAGGATCAATTGTACATGCAGCGAGTACATGCTTTTATTTTTTTAAGAAGCGGAATGGTTGTAAACACAACTCGTTAGGTATTTCACAAATACAGTCTCAAATCATTTATACATCAAATAACTGTTCTTAAGTTAAAAAAGGGGTTTCAATAAAATAAAAAAAAGAACTAGCGTTGGGGCTTGGGGTTGTTCTTAACTTTTGCCTTTAAAATATTAGGGGGAAATCTGAGCTTCAGTGTTCTTTATAAAGTTAATAAAAAAAGCGAAGAAAACGAGTAGAGGCCACAGCGGTGCATCAATGAATTTTTAGTATTTGCAATATGCTGTATGATGATGTGTTATAATTGGAGATTAACCTTGTTCAAGTTTAAAAAAATTAAACTAATTATTCAATGGCAACTTTTTTTTGTTATTAAACTGATCCGCATTAGTTTTCTCTCTGTGGTCACGTTTGCCGGTTGAGGTTATTCAGTGAGCATTCTTATCTTTCATGGGAGGGGACACTCTTTCCCGCCAGCGCGGCGACACTCTTCATTCGAGTAGGTGACAATTCAGTTACTTTTCAGCATTCAAATTCTGACACAACACTCAAGTCTCAAGCACCAAGCGTGAATTCTTTTTTATAAGAATGTTCTTTATTTGGGCTAAGGCTAAATGTTCCTTTACTTTCGAGAATTTCAGCCTCAAACGAAACTTTAATATGTAATAGTGCGGCTAGTCGTCAACCTTACCTTGGAATTTTATGCGCTTTTTGATGTGTGAACCTTGTTTTACCACATCCTTGATATAATGATAGTATAGGTGTGGGTTGTCGTCAACCTTGCGGCATGCTGGTGCTAAATTATGAAGATGCAGCCCACGGCAAAGTCGAACCGAAAGCAAATACAAGTTCCTTCAGAAGCTGCTGTGCGGTTGGAGAACAGCCTGCAGCCAATTGGAATAAGCTGTTTGTAGGTCACAGACTACAACTCTACTCTTTTCGAGAAGTGCGTGGGATTTTTAAGTCACCCGATAAAATGCCGCGAGGCTAGGCCAACGGCTTATCGTCCCAGTCCACGGGCGGTGTGGCGAAAGTCACACGAAGCTTCATTCCTTCACCATGCCGGCGCATGAATCCGCCAGACCTCCTGGCTGGCAGTCAGAGATCTTATCAAATATTCGTTGTTGCTTTTTTGGAAAAAAAATCCTTTATCTGAAGATGTTTTATTCCTATATTTTCAATCAGAAAGTACCTGCTGGTGTGTCTTAAATGAACCGATTGTTTGATGCAAACGCAAAAATAATTGGGTTTCGTTATCAAAAAACCATATCACGTGTTCACCTTATACTTAATATAGTTTAACGAGCGAAAATAGATACATTTTGTGAAAATGATACAAACAAAGATCTACAACGTAAAAGCCAGTTTCAACTAGCAGCATTAGTCTGGTAAGGGGTCGATAAGGTCGGTGTCTCAATAGCAGCTATTTTCACAGTTCTTTTAATGGAAAGTTGATGCGCATTTTTCTCCGAATCGTTTCGTGACGAAAATTTCTAAGCATTTCAACGCACTTTCAAGCATGAAATTACTTAATACTTGACTTAAAAACATCTGGCGGGAATGAATTATATAAATAGTTTTGAAGCAGTGTCTTTTCTCTTCCAAAATTCCAAGCTCTTTAGTATTTGGTCCACTTCCTCTCTACTTACTGTGATTTTCCGGGATCTTTTTGTTAGGTATCAATCCACGTGTGTTGTTGTCAGAGAAAAGTCTTCTCTTTCAGCGATAATCTTATTTGACTAATGAAACGATTTTATTTTTAAAAATAACCGAATTTCGGCACGGTGGTGAAGCTGAATTTTAATCTGACCGATGTACTTTTTCCAAGGCGAAGGACGTGACTACCTAATAATTGATAATTGATCATCAAGCCCAGCCACTCTGACTCGCATATTGCGCAGTCGACCGTCAATATCTTTTGAAAACGCACATAAATAGTTTCATTTTTTGTTTACTTCAGAGACGAATATGTGCCTCGATTGTATCAGAAGCAATTTACATCCGCTGCCGACGAAACAAAAATCAGGTAGAAATTGTTATTTTCTAGAATATTGGTGCTTAATGCTTACTATTTATTTCACTGATATTTTGAATTCTGAATTTTATAGTGCAGATGATGCTTTTTGTCCACGTCACTCTTGCTTTGCACTAATGTATTTCTTACCAGAGTTAAGCTAGTATATTACAACACTTTGAATTATACTTTTAGTACGGCTTCGTTATTTGGCACTTTAATATACACTTTAGTTTTTAAAAATACCTTTGAAATCGGCATTTTATAAAATTCAATGGAAAATTCACGCTACGTGTATAAGTCTTAAGAATGTTAAAAGATTCCGACCATCTAGCTCAATTCTGTATTGCATATAGTGAAATATCAAGATGCAAATATATTTGTTGTTTACCGAATGCATCAGAACCTCAGCCAATGCTTCATTATCTCATATTTCGAATATGGTTATTCAAACTCTTTTTTTCGAACTTGGCGCCAGCAAATTGCAATTCTTAAACTGAAATATCCGGACCTAATATCTGAAGTTTCACATTTTCTTGATAAAGAATATTACTGTTGATTCATGATGTGAGTTGCAATAAATAAATAGTGAGAAAAATGCATAACGTTCCTAGCTAGCACTTTAAATAAAGGCTCTTGAATGGCCCTAAAAAATTCTGAACTGCTCGTAAACATTGGTTCCTGCTCAAATTGCTCGCAAAATTTTGAAGGATGCTCGCTTGCTCGAAATCGCCAGTTTTCGTGTTTTAGTGCTCAAATGTTCGTGCTCGAAAGAAAAATAATAATGTGCTCGTTTGCTTTCAAATGCTCGCAAAGATCATTTGATACTATTTTATGGCATGCAAATAAAAAGCTGAAAACCAATATAAAATCTCATTCAAACTGTAGTACTTTATTAATAGAACATTTTTTATAAGAAGGTTCAGATTAGTGCCCAAATAAAAAACAAATCAATAACAATCTCAGACTCGAGCTTTGTCTCAGATCCATAAAACACAATTTCTCAACTTGAACACCTATTTTATGTAAAAAATAAGAACAATTTAAGAACAATTACAGGCTGACTTTGCCAAGGTACGTGCAAGCTTGACCAGATGATAATGATGATGAAGCCATAAATTTTAATTAAAAAAACAATGAGCTTTGGCCAAATTATCTAGCTCTTAACCCTTTCAGTCCCAGCCAGTTTATCAACGTCTATCTTCTCCTTACATTATCAATACAAAACAAGTTGTTTGGCTGTGAGAATAAAGGAATTGATCATTTACAGCAAGCTATCTAATATGAAGAGCAAATTTCTCACAAACTGTTTTAAAAGAAAGTACAAATACAATTTAGGAGAATTTAGCAACACGTCATATGCCACGAAGTTACTTGTTTTGCAGCGTTTCATAATTTGTCTTTGTGAATCGGACAGGATGAAAAGGGATGAGAGATTAATTACAACCACCCACCCCCACCCAGTTTTTGTGTACTAAAACCAAACTGCCAGTTTACAATTCAGTTGGACGGTGTTCGTGCAGTTTGTTTTAAAAGTTGCGCAGAAAAAATAGGATACCTAAGGGGGGCTGTTCAAGTTTTAATACATTTTTCTCCATGTCACAATCTTATAAAATATATGTACAAACGCGGCAACACGTCGCCGCGACAAAAACTCAATTCATTTTAATTGACGTGTAAAATTCTTAGAGAGGCGACATAATTTTGGCGTTACAATTTCTTAGCATTTCGACTGAATTCAAATCGGTCTTAGTTGACTTGGCATTTCATTAGCTCGTAGCTCAAATTTATAATTTACTGTATGTCTATATGTTATTCAACTATAGCTTTGTAAGTATAGTTTTTTATAAATTAAAAAGTTTTTATACTGATTATCTGCAAATAACCCAGTCAAAAAACGTTGTATGATCATTACACTGTGTTATATATACACAGAACTTACCATACCGATGCAAGCATTTGGTCCTTGGCACTGCGCACTTTACTAGTTTTGTTATGAGCCCAGAAGCCAAGAACGCTTTGACTTGGACAAATTGTTTCTGACCTTCTAATTGTAAACAGAGTACACTCACCGAATGGTTCGGTTATGCTTTTTACCAATACAAACGACACTCACTAAAGATGACAAAATTGGACATTACATGTCGCAAAATAGGTAATTTTTTGATATTCATAATCTTGGTTGGTTTTAAACTAGGTTAAGTGTTGAAGACTGAAACTATTATGTTATTAACGGGAAAACTGAACTGACAAATAACATTGAACAGTACTGATTAGCACAATATAGGGGTTTTGCTCGTGCGATGTGTCTATCTTATCAAGTTGAACAGAACTTGCTTCCAAGGTCATACCCATAACATGGACTCCTTATGTGGGTGTGGGGAGGAGTGGAGAGGGGGCGGTAAGCCGGAAGGAGAACAAATCAACGACGAGTCAAGCGCCAGAAAGGCGTGCTAACCGCTAGGACAAGACAAGGGCTTGGTGAATATTTAGTTACTGTTTCAAAGAAGATTTGTAAATATTAAGAGATTCAGTGGTCATAAATTAACAGCGTTGTTGAAAAAGCTCTTTCACTATTACTACTTATTAAATATTCAAAGTTTGGTCGCTGGCTACGGCATTAGAAACTGGCAATAAATGAATAGAAGTCAAAGAAAATCAAAACTAGATCATATGGTATGTTTTCGTGCCGTAAGAACATGTTTTCAATGAATGCTTTGTGTTTGGTAGAACAACTTGTTTACATCAGCAATTTGAGTAAGTGATTACGGAAGAAAGCGTGGGAGAAGAGGCAGAGGGGATTAAGCCGTCGGGTCTGATACAGACAAGCAGACTTAAAAATAAGATAGGAATAGTTAGTATTTGCAAAACACCGTACTTTTGAGTGGGATGTGACAAAGTGATTCATACAAAACAGAAGAGATATTTGGAAACTTTATCACAAATTGCAAAATCAACCCCTAGCGGGATTTGGCACTTTTTTTCATAAATCGTGCAAGCTTGTTATCGACTACCAATATTAGATGTTTATTTCACCCTACAAAAGATCTCACCGATAAAAGTGACGCCACGAAAACAGTTTGTCAATAAAACCGTCATTTTGTAGCTCAGTTTCCTTCAATATCACTACACTAAAACAGAATCGCCACAATGTGATAACACACACACACGCTTCAAACAAGTTCAAAACACTACATAACTAAGTCAAACTGCGTAGCTAAGTTGTACTGCCACTGCAGATTATATCCTATACTGCTATAGGTATTAAGGTTTGGAGTTGGATAGTTCCTTAAAACCAGCGTAATGATGGCAAAATAAATTATCGACAGATTGCAATAGATGTAGTCATTTAATAGATCGTTTAATTTAGCCCAAACGAATAAATTAGTATAGCTAATTAAAAATGTAAAGATGGCAAGTTAATGTCGGTTCGCTAACCGACAATCTACATAACCATACATGTAAGATAGAATGCAAACAGTAGAACAGAATAAAACTTCCGTATTAAAATAAGGCGTTTTATGCAACACACTATTGAAGCGTCAAAGGAAACTACGGAGCAGAAAAGATGTTTGATATACAGCTACCAGTTTCACAAAAAGATTAACCTTTGAAAACAGCAATAGCTAGGTCGCAAAGTATGATGGGAACTCTAATTTCGCAAATGACAAACTAGCCATGACCTTTTATTTTATTTTATTTTATTTCATTTCATTTTATTTTATTTTTTTACTTCGCTTCATGGTGATTTCGTTTGCTTTCACCTACAGAGCACAGGTCAGTCTTGGTACGCAACCTAGAAAAAAGGCTCCCATAGTTCATTTCGTGCTTCGTATTGACCTTTGACCTTTGTGTTTCCAGACAGTAACTATCCTAAGTTTGAGCAACTGTATAGACGGGAAAACAACTTTTTAACCTTGTGTTCAGCTTTCCTTTGAGTGACGAAGACAACCTCGCCTCAATACAATTTAGGTCAGTTTAGAAACCTTGAAATAGGTTCTACTTTTTTTTAATTTTGAAAGAGCTGAATAGTTCATCAGCTGGAATAATCGTCACTGCGGGAAGACAAATAAAACAATATTCTTCGTGAGCAGTACGTAAGGTTATACTTTGCGACCAAACTTCAACTGTTTTATGTGCTACCAGATATTTTTATGAGCCACCTTGACTGCACGAGAACTGATTACTTTCACCCGTTTTTACTTACCTAAGTTCATAATAATGATAATGATGATGTTGACGATGATGATGATGATGATGATGATGATGATAATGGTGATGGTGATGTTGATGTTGGTGTTGGTGTTGGTGCTGGTAATGAAACTAAAAATGTCGTTACCCAGACGCTATTTCCACAGAATGGCCGTCTTGATCCATCTTGGAGACTAACGGATTAAATTCCCTGTCTGAGGACGGTGTGGCGAAAGTAGCTCTTCTAAATATTCAACCCGATGGCCAAACGGAAATCGAACAAGGGACCTTCAAGTTAGCAGTCCGAGATCCTATAACCAATCAACTGAGCCAACATCACACCAGTGTAAAAGTCTAACTCGATTACACAGTTATTCTCACCTGAATGGCAGAACCTAAATAGATCTAACTTTAACTTGTAATGAACAAATTTTACAAAGTTGTCGGCCGCAGTGCTTGATGGTCTCAGATAAATCCAAATAGGTAGACAGAGCTTGAGAGACGTACTGATAAATGTGTGGTGGATTATATACTCACAGTACATTTTCTGAAACAAGAAGTTCCGTTTCTGGAGGAAGAAACGTGTTGCAGTGAAATTTCACAACCATGTCATCGCGAAAACATAAAAATGTCTAATCTTGGTCTGCTATTGCCTTCTTAGTTCTTAAAATATTTTTAAAATGTTTAAGATTAAGAAAGCCGATGAGATAATAATAATAATAATAAAAACAGCCTGAGGCCCAGGTTCGGAACTGTAAAAATGTCTCTGATGATTTATTATGTATAGAAATAAGAACAAGTCAAGATTAATTTCGGGATAAATTTGTACAATGAGCAAAACCATCTGTGGGTTCTGAAACATGTGACACGAAGCGAAGCAGTAAAACAAACGCAAACATCACTATCATTTTTTAAGATCGAAGAACACCCGCTGTGTGTAGTCTAATCTCTCTAGCCGCACTAATTAATGGCACCTAATTGTTTAACTCGCCCTAACTAGTCGGATCTGATGCAGAATCAGCAACAAAGAGACCATAACAATAGCAGTGAAAGAATGCCAAAAATGGTTTTTAAAGAATTTTATTTTTCAGCTCAATGATAATTAAATTAGAGAAACAAAATGATAAACTTATCTAAAACGAGGAATGGTAAAACGGTAAAACTGCGTTTCTAAATATAAAAGTACTTTAGAAATCTCTTAAATTTTCTGCAGCGATCTGTGTGCCAACAATATTTTAAAACAGACGACAAGAAAGTATGAACTAAGTGCTTCAAGGATTGATTTCATGCGTTCAACTATGTATGCATGCTTTCCTGTTGTCTCGTTTAGCTCGATGATCCCGCGCTGCGTGCTTGTTCATTGACCAGATTCAAGGCAAATAGGATCAAAAGATACCGACCTGAAATATTGATCATATCAAGGGCATTCTCTAGAAACAACAAAAGGGATTTTTTGGGTGTTTTTGGAAGTTAAATATGTGAAGACCTATAACTTTGTAGTAAATCTAACATTATGTTGCTTTGCTGGTATGACAATCTTTGCAGAACGGAATCGGGCCACTGGAATGGTTTGCAACAACGTCAACGGATGATATGATATTGGCTTGAGGTGGCCAATACGTTTCTACAGTTCTCATCTTGTTTGTCAAACAAACAAGTGGGCAAAAACATGCGATTACCACTGCATTTCGGCGTATCAGTGGCGCCGTGCAATTGACCATGAAGATAATGAGTATTTGAGGGAGGTTCGTATAATTGTTCTTATCGGACCGGTTTCTCTGCGTTGAAAATAAATTGATCAATATGGGCCTAAAAAAACAAGAGATCCTGCATGTGCCACAGGGCAGAAGTTTTACAAACATTTTAAAACGATACTTCCAGAAAATAGGGATGTTAATTTGCTGTTAATAAACATATATACATTGCTCCACGCGTAAAAAGACATCCTGCCAGTGGGTATATCATTCCCTCATTGTGAGTCGATTTTAAAAGCAATTTATTTCAGATCTCAAGTCTGCGTCGATAAGATGCTATTGATTTAGTGCTTCGTTGGCATAAAATACTTTATAAAAATAACTTGTTCAGTCGAGTGGAAATGCCTTAAGTGGAGTGGAAGTATCACTACCCAATTACTTTCGGTTTGTCTTCACTTGGCTTCAACTTGCTCGAGAGGGAGAAGTTAAATTACACCAGTTGTAAGTAAAAATTGCACTCTTTCCCATTTCCTAGCAAAAGAGTGAGTTACTTAACATTGATTTCACTTATAATTTAAATAACTTCTTAGAATATTGCATGTAGGCTCAACCGAGAAAAGACATGTTCGTTCACCGACCGCTCAATTCCATCAGACCACTGCTTTTGCCAATTCCCGATATTTTCTCGTCTGTACATAAACAATATACAACGCTGTTTTAGTGTTTAATTATAAATATTTGTTGATTTAAATACACGCTCCTGGATAATTTTCGACTATAATTACAGGCAATTACAGCGTCAGTTAACTCAGTGTTAGCTTTTTCCTGGGCATGCACAATAGGCCAACGTCATGCACGGCCAAGGTAAATTGCCTTAACGAACTGAGCTTACCGAGAGTTCAGATATGTTCGGAGTTCAGTTATGTTCGTGTTTGGACAGAAATACTTCCGTTCAGCGTTTTGCTTTTTGATTGCAAGGTCAACTGACCACTGCAGCTGATATGGCCGGATGTTATACTGACGGAATACTAGCATTAGTCACAAACATACTGTTTAACGTATATGAAAGATTACCTTAACACTTTTTTCTCACATGAAATGATATATCCTGATATCTCAGATTTTGTACACTAGTCTCAGAGTTTTTGTTACGTATGCTGTTGTAGAACTACTATGCAAATCAGCAAAATGACGAAAATTACAATCCTATGATATTGTGTTCTTCTGAAACCGGTATTAGCCAGCAACTGATTTTGTTGTTAGCACTATACTTTACGGAAGTACAAACAAATGTGCGGATCATCTTGAGGTTTGTGTTGAAAATTAACCTACAACTTAAAAAATCTTTAACCATAAACTTCTTTGCCATAAAAGCTTACAAGTTTAGCAAATAACATCAAGATAGTTAGCATCCATATGCAATCTCAAGTAACTTTTTTGACGAGACAAAAATTATACAAAACACCATAGGCTACCATATGTAACGGTCGAAGCTATCCGCAGAAGAGTACACTGTATTGGGACGTAATAAGCTTCTAACTCTATTTATGCAGGATCTGGGCTCTCGCATTTGACAATTTGATTAACTCCTCGAACATATGTTGGCACGTGTGACTGATTGTCTTGAAGTTCGCACCGCTTTCTAGCTACAAAAAGTACCAGTACAAACACCACATACAACAAAGCCGATTGACCACTAGATGTATAGCAGATTTTAAAAATGTAAAATATAAGAGTAAAAAGTGTATTTCAGTCGGCAATTATCCGTGTGGTCCCATTTCCTTTCTAGGACTACTAGTCTCACAGTTTGTGCAAGGCTTACACAAATGGTAAGATCTCTGAGTCTGACTGCCAGGAGGTCCCGGGTTCAATCCCCGGCCTGGTCGGAGGTTGAACTTTGGGCGACCTTCTTTCGCCACACCGTCCGTGGACAGGGACGTTAAGCCGTTGGTCTAGTCTCCTGAAATGCTATCTCAGGGGGACTTTAATAAAAGAACCCATACACTTCTCGAAAAGATTAAGGTAATCCCGGTGTTGTGGCGAGGGCCACATGGGAGAATACGTCCTATGGATGTAAATGTGTTACCCTCAATAAAGAAAGTGTCTTTACTTTCCTTTAGGCCCGGTTTAAACGTCGCACTTTACATGTGCCGAACTTAATACCTATTTGGGTCGACTCAAACTATTAAATTCGACATTTGATTTAGACGTCGACTTAAATGCTGTCGCATTTAATTCATGAGCAGGTTTTTGTTCGTTCCTAGACCTCACTTAGAAGGCGATATCTAACCCGAATAACAGAATGTCTTTAGACACAAAGTGATAATGTGCTGAACGATAAGATTTTGAGTTTGCTACAAGCACATGTTTCGATTTCGTTACGTGACTGAAGAGCGTTGGTTACAAAATTGCGGTTAGTCGTTTACGTTTTGCACACCATTTAAATGTCACTCAGAAACTTATCATCAGAATCGTACAGAAAATTAAGCCTTGTTCTATGGTTGACACTACCGATTAAACATGTCCTAAACATTGAGTTTTTTTTTGTTATACGTGCGTATACGTTATATCCGTGGATATTGAGCAGTTATAAAATAATCAGTGCATAGTTAATTAATACCTCTAGGAATATTTTTTAAAACAGTAACAAAAATTTACAGGATTAAGTATTCAATATCCAGAAGGACGTGCGAACAGATTATAGATCTTTTGTAATTAATCAATCATATGTCAGATCTGCCAGCAAATGCTTCCGCCTGGAAATTGGACGAACATTAGAGTTACATAATTTTACTTATGTGGACTGATAATAAGTTGTTTAAAATGTTTGTATTGTTCAAAACAGAAATATCTGTCAACTGATTTTCTAAGCTTTTCCATCGTCGCAAAAGCTAATGCAATATCTTAACTTCCGTTAGAATGTTTGGTATTTTATATACACTATCGTTTTTAATGCAAGCGACTGTGGTCACAAAGAGTTATTTGTGAGAAAACGTGTTCTGAAGTGGTCAGTATTGAAAGCATTCCATACTAACCACGTGCGTCGTAACCAAGGGAGGTCACGAAATACCAGTGGCTTCAGTCAGTGAATTGCACATGAATAGCAACTTAAACATAGTTCACAAGCTGACCAGGCTATACGGATAATTAAGCATGTAGTGAATTCTCCCTTCCTCCACCAAACTGGAGCCTCGATTTAACAAACCTCTAAATAAGGAAGTCCTCGATATAACGAAAACTATTCTATGTACAGCCCAGCCAAAGTTACAGTAAAATGTATGGAACAGAATCTCGATATAACGTAAACTCTATATAACAAAATAATTTCCTTAGTCCCTTGGCACTTCGTTAACTGGAGGTTACCAGCAAAATATGTAAAGCAAAATATGAGAAGCAGGCGTAGCTCAGTTGGTTGGTGTGCGGCCTTCGGAGCTAGAGGTCCCCAGTTCGATTATCGGTGGCTCCAACGTCTGCTTCGACCTTTTTCTGATCCGTGTAGCTTTAGCTTTAAATACGCGTAAAATGGAGCACTGACAGAGGGAGGGGGTAAAGTGCGCACCGAGGGCCACTTAATTATCAGTTGCATTACTGTCACGTGTTACCCTCGTTAAAGAAAGTTGCTTTACCTTTACCTTTTTAAGAGAAAAGATATTTAAAATCAAATGTTTCTAACGCAAAAATCCTTCTAAAAACAAACCTCCCTAAAATAAGCTAAAGCCAAATTACCGGTTTCTATAAACAGTTTTAGAACTGAAAGTGTTAGAATGCAGTTGAAGGCTCCTTTTTTTCTAAGCTACTACTACAAGAGTAAGGGAGGGTGCTACTCCTTTCCCAAATTCTACCCCAGCATGCTGGTACTCATTTCGCTGAGTCAAGTGAAGCAGGTCGAGTTAACACAGTACTAGTGGTTTTGCCGGCGTTCGAACTCACGACTTCCAGGTTACGAATCAGATAATTTGTGGTATAAGAAGACATATAATTTAGGGATATTATGCAGGCAATTAAACCACACGTAATTTATTACAAACAGCAACGTCTAAACGACAAAGGAATATGGTTAACGATCTCAATCGTGCGGATATCGGCGATCTTCCGACTTTCCATGCCGACTTGACCACAAATTTTACCCGAGGTGCAATTCCACTTCAGTGACGTGAAGAATTTTGTTCAGTAAAATGCTTAGTATTCCAGTTTTCTGCGGCAGAAGCTTCTACTTTTAACTCGTGGTAATTATAAAATCAAGCCCCATCATCCTAACAAACAAGACAACCATTTCCGTCACATTACGAGACTGGCGAGAGCCGGAATGATGTGAGCTTATTGGACCTCAAAATATAATTTTAATTCCTCAGAATTTGTTACTTTTTTGTTCATTCAGCGGGTTTGGTCGTTGTGCCTTGATAATATTAAATGTTTTATTTTTGCTATTCAGTCTTTTTTTAATCAACATTTGATCATTCAGTTTTCAAGGTCAAACTAGCCTGTTTGGGTGTTTCTCAGTTTTCTCAACCAATATCGTCAATTCATTATTCAGTTTCCTGCTCCCACACTCAGGTTTTTATAACACCAAGGCTTACAGGATGCCTTCTCAAAGTTTTATAACTAAAGATACAATAACAAATGTGCCGACAAGAAAGTGAGTAAGGATGTTGTTGTAAATAGCGTTTAGGTAATAATGACACCATCAATGACTTGGCCATGGAAGTAAAGAAACTAAGGACATCGCAATAAACTTGTCAAAACGACAAGTTTCATCGATTGCCAAAAACACCTCTGATAATTTAGAAGTAATTGTAACTGATATTATTTATTGAGACGTCTACTAAATCATAAGTGTTGCATGAAAAGCGATATTTTACTTCGATTTCTTTGAAAACCTTTAGTCTTGATCAGAATATCTTAATAAGATGTATTACGACCTTAAAATTATATTTTCTCAACAGCTGTCTAACCGTTTTTGAAGCACGATGCCGATAAAGTACAACATGTCACCCTCTCCACAGCCAAATATTTTATCTACCTTGTTGTTGTCGTGGTTAAACCCAGTATTTCGCCAAGGATTCACGGCGAACGTACTAGAAACGAGTGATTTATATGAGCTTGGTCAAGAAAATAAAGCCGAGAATGCAACAGAGAGACTTGAAAAACACTGGCAGGAGGAGAAAACAAACTGTACAACACCTGTTCAACTGCCGAACCTTTTGCGAGCAGTTTGGAGTTGCTACCGCACAAGTTTATTACACTCAGCTTTGTACACTGTTATTGAATCAGCGGCGAGGGTCGCGCAAGCCCTCTTGATTGGATTCACGGTGACAGGATTGGCGGAGGTTTCTGATGGAAAGCACGGCGGAAGACTTAAATTCTATGTTCCTGCCTTGTGTATTGTGACATATGCGTCTATTATTGCCCTACACCGAGGACAGTTTCTTGGAAAGGTCTATGGAATGCGTCTTCGTATAGCTCTTTGTGGGCTTGTGTTCAAAAAGGTAAGCTTGTACTGAAATAATCGTGAATAAAAAGCTCTAAAAACTAAGCAGAAAAACTTACATAATGAATTTTGCCAAACAGCATTTTGCAGACAAGACGCAGACACGAATCTTAAGAAAATAGTACAGGATCCCAGTAGAGTTTCGTAAGAAATTGATAATACACTTTAATTTTATGAAACAAACTGCAACAATACGATGCAGTAACTAAAAGCACTTTTCAAAAACAATTTTTGGTTGGCATAGAACTGAGGTAGCAATCTGAAAGGAACCTTTTCACTTCCAAAAGTATCAAATGACGATTTTAAAAACAATTAGTCAGCCAAATGGAGAATTAAATAGTTTTAATCTAATATTTCTAAATTTTCCTGCAATTTTATTGTTCGCATTTCATTTCATTCCCTTTTTTCTGGATAACGCACAGCCGGATCAGCCGTAAGGCTGTCGTCTATCAATCACCGTATTATTATTATTGTTATTACTATTATTATTATTATTATTACTATCGTTATCATCATTATCATTATTATTAGTAGTAGTAGTAATGATAATAGGACTGAATGGAGGCCAGTTCGGTCTGTAATCATTCGAGTGACTAAACAAAATTGGACGAGCGCATAGCGTGAGTCTGATTTGTTTAACACGAAAATGATTACAGACAGAATTGGGCGATACTAAGTCATAGTACCAATTTATTATAAAAATTACAATTTCCGAAAATAAGAGAAAAAGTCTGCTGCACTGGTTGGCGAAAACTTGGCACTGTTAAACTTGAGGAGATTGTTGATATTGGCAAAGCAGATCAGTTGCAGTTGTTTTGTTTCAAAGGATTGTGGCATTTCCATTGGAGGCAAAAACTTATTTGAGTTGAAGTCCATTTTATATAATGAAATGTTGCTATAGGAAGTAAAATTCTCCATTTTGTTTTGGCCATGTCAGTGTTCTTGCTAATCACTGATCATTTTCTTGTTGCTGATTGGTCAGAGAGCCAAGAACTCTGGTTGTTATTGGTTCATTCAACTGTCCGATTACAGCCGAGAGAATCGCTCATGGAAAACAATAGTGAGTGTTCTAATTATTTTAGTAGAAGTTTGCCGTGATGAAAATTACAACATTTTCAACAGAAGCCTAGTTTTTATAAACAAATTATTCTTACTTTCAAGTTGTTTAAGATAAATGCAATGTGAGAGCAGACTCCAGCATCTTTGCTAGTAGTCAGTACTTCAACAAAAAGAGCAGCTTAAACAACTCCACCTAATCTTTGTTGTTTTCAGGAAGAAAGAGTGATGATTTTTACTTAACTGACACCGAGAAATCGTTCTGTTTTCAACCGTATTGTTTTCTCAAGCCCTGTTTGATGCACTACAATTCATACGGCCACTTGAAGTCTCGAACCAACTTTTTCTCCTATTTGTTCGATTGCAGTTAGATCATAGATGAACGAAATAACTGCCATCTGGTTTAGTCGCTTGTAGTTTGATTCTGAGGTTCTCATCGCTGCCTCGAAACTAATTTGAGATGTGTTGTTACTTTACACTTATAGTACGGTAAAATATTGGTTTTAAACAATATAGCCTATATTTGTTGCTCAGCTTGTCTCATGTTGTAAATTCAGACCATCAAAGTGTGGTTCAGCGAGCCACAGTAATAACGTCTGCAAAAAAGGCGGGGAAAATGGCACCAAAATGTGATTGACGCGCGCACGACCATCATTGTTTTCAATAGATCACGGTAAACTTCTACTAAGTATACTTCTACTAATTATTATTATCATTATTATTATTATTATTTGGAGCGCCGTTACTGCTTGATTCCACAAGTGCATTTTTATTAGCGTTCATTGCTTATATTGTCATGTATCTCCACCACACGGAAAGAACAAAATCATGTAATAGTGTGTTTATTTCCCTCTCAATTTATGTTTTTTGAAGGCATTCAAACTAACACAGAATTCCATGGCTAAATTTTCAACTGGACACGTAATTAACCTTTTGTCCAACGACGCCTGCAAGTTTGACAATTTCTTCAGGTCGTTTCACTACCTGTGGTTGGCCCCCCTGGAACTTGTCATTACAACTTACCTGGTGTGGCAGCTGATTGGCTGGTTGGCAATAGTAGCAAGCGTCTACATGTTGATGGTTATTCCAACCGTAGCAGTTATTGGTGAGAAAAAAAACATCAACGAATTTTAGTTCTGGTTTATTTAGTTTAAAACTTTAACTCCGTCTATATTACTACAATACTGAGGTAATTTAATTTACCAATCTCAAAGATACGTATATGTGTGTACTGAGTCATAACCTTTGGAATTTTCTAACGATCGAGCGCTACCCTACATAGAGAACCAATGTGAAGATATTACATTATGTACACCATTAAGGGACCTTTTAACCGAAAACATCCGAGATTACATTTAAGGGTTTAAGCTTCCTGGGAACACCGATCAAAACAGGAATTAAGATTTGTTCTATCATAGCATTTTTGAAGGTTTAGTGTCGTGGAAAAGCATACAAATTTATACATTTCTTTTAATTGAGCAGTGTAGTGTGCCTAAGTTCTAAGCGGATATGGCCATTGATGGTGACTTATAGTAAGAGAAGGTGAAGCAGCACGAGTGGCAATATCGTTTTTGATTCCATTCTCCTTCGCCCTTATTGACTATGCGTTAGCCTTTATCTTTAATCACTTATCGTTGATACCGGGTACTGTTATTTTCTGCCGGATAGTTACCTGCTCTGGATGCTACGTACAATTTTCACATAAGGAGAAATGTGTAGCAAAGCATATCAGTGGCATAACATACGCATAAGTCGGCAGTCTGCGAGCAATGCTATGTTTACTATTACTGATAAGTTACCTTGTTTGGAAAACACTTACTTAACAACTAGACCTAATTTATAACTACTCTTTTCTTTTCTCTTCTTACATTATTTACAGGTAAACAACTGGGAAAACTTCATCTTAGCATATCACCCCTTACCGACCGTCGAGTTAGGCTCACTGGCGAGACTTTCACGGGCATTCGAGCCATAAAAATGTATAGTTGGGAGGAACCACTGGCTCAAATGGTTGAAAACCTCAGAAAGTATGTAAACAGACTGAATACTTTGAAATTAAAGAGTAGTAGTGCAAGGTTCTTAATTCTCTTTCCGTGAGTGCTGTTGGCTCAGTTCATTAGACCTCTGAGTAGTGGCGATTTAGAATTCCGGGCTCAATATCCCGCCTAACCGACAGATCATTTATTTCGAAGCCCTCTCTCGCCTCACCGATTACAGACAGGGACGTTAAACTGTTGGTCTGGTCTCCTGAAATACTATCTCAGGAGTTTAAAAGAACCCACACGCATCTCTAAATTAGCAGGGTATTCCCGCTGTTTTGAAAAGGGCTACATAAAATACTATTGCGTGTAAAATGTGTTATAGTTACTCTCAAATAAATAAAACGGTTTTTAAATAAGGTGATTTTATGATAACATGATAAAGTCGTATTTTGGTATTGCTTTCAGTGAAGGATATGAAACTAGTAAGACTAGTTATTAAGAAAGAATACGTAAAGGGGTACTTCCCACTTCCTTTTGTACGTGTAATATTGATAATTGTCCAATAACACTTTTAACTCCAAACTGTATCTGTAACTACCTCTAAATATCCTCAAAATTCTAGTTTCTTCATAAACTAGCCATCTTCCAAAGCAATTTTTTTGTCTAAATTATTAATGGAAGTTCTTGAAATATTTAGTAGTTTTTATTACTTCCAATACTGTCCGTAGGTTCTTATGATATAATTCTTATAGTACTCGAATTAGTTACTTAGAAACCTGCTAGACTAACTTCCCACAAATTAACTGAACAATCTGATATGACTTCTTTCTCCTAGGTTGGAGATGAAGAAGATACGTTGGTTCTCAGCATTAAAAGGGGGAATAGTATTAATTTATTTCCTTGCCATGGCAGTTCTCAGTTTGCTTCTTTACACCGGGCTTGTAATTAAAGGAGAAATGTTAACGGTGCAAAACGTGTTTACCACAATGGCTCTCTACAGTAATATTAAACATTCTCTGTGTGGACATTTTGGCCTTCAAATAAGTTACACGTTACAGGGACGTGCTGCCTTGAAAAGATTTGAAACATTTCTCTTGCAGAAAGAGAAATATCAACAGTTAAGTTATGACAATCCCATGTATCGTTGCACCCGTAACAGTGAAGACGAATCATCTCCACTGGTTATATCACGAGCGACAAATCTTGAAAATTTTACCTGGTTTTACTACAAGAAACCATGCTATATAGACAATTTATTAGTCATGAACAATGCATTTAATTATAATATTATCGCAGACAACCACAACAATAACGTCAAAGTTTACAGCGAAATAGGAAAGGAGATACCCTTTCTTCGCGTGGAAAATCTCCGTTGCTTCTGGAATGAGAGTTGCACCCAACCTTGCTTAAACAATATCAACTTTAGCCTCTTAAAAGGAGAACTTTTGGCAGTCACTGGGCCAGTCGGCTCCGGAAAAACCTCGCTACTGTTGTCAATATTAGGTGACATAAAGCCCACTAGCGGGAAGATTACTAAACAGGGAAGAATTGTATCTGCACCACAAGTTTCGTGGATATTCTCGGGAACTGTTCGGGAAAACATTCTTTTCGGCTTACCATATGACAAAAAGCGGTACGAGGAAGTTGTTACAGCGTGTCAGTTAGTTTCCGACTTCGAAACGTTTCCAAATGGCGACTCCACCTTAATTGGAGAACGCGGGCTCAGCCTGAGTGGGGGTCAGCGATCCCGTTTAAGTTTAGCACGTGCAGTTTACCTCAACGCAGATATTTACTTACTGGATGATCCGTTTAGGTCACTGGACATCAAAGTAGGGAAGAAATTGTTCGAACAATGTATTAAAGGTTTGCTGAAATCTTGTTTGGTAATTATGGTAACTCATCATCTCAGCTATCTGAAGGACGTTGACCGGATCATTCTCATGAAGGATGGTAACATGATTACAGAAGGAAACTATTATCAAGTTCAACAAGCTGGCATTGATGTATTGAAATGTGATTTGCCAGTACTGAAATCACCCAAAATAGTTCCAAAACATAACCATAGCTATTCCATAAATAAGAGTGAGCCAGTTTCCACTGAAGTTGAGAGAACCACGGAAGAGCGCATGTCAGGCTCTATACCGCTGACCACATACTGGCGATATTTCAGAGCGGGAAACTCGGTGGGATCTTTATTGCTTCTTTGTCTACTTTTGGTCACAAGCCAAGGTAAGACTTTGTTTTTCCTTAATAACCAATGGCAACGTAAACTAACATGGAAGACCGTTCAATTCGAAAACTGGCATGAATGAGGGCCTTGTACTTTCCACAATAATAAAGTATAATACAATTTCAAAGTGTACCTCCTGAAAGACAGCTTTCTAATTTTACTATAATGTACATAAAAAAGCTTAAAATTCCTTAAACATCTCAGTAATTGTTGGTAAAGCAGTTCTAAACGTCATTTGTTTCATGGCTGATAAGTTATGAGTCAGAAAAATTTGAAAGGCCATCAGAAAAGTAAATTACAACAGATCAATATTCTGGATTTTGGAAACACTTTAACCAATAATATGCCATGCAAAAAATGTTTTCCAAGACTTGAATTTTCCGTTATCTAAGGCAGCTTGTTCGGGCTGTGTTATGCGTTGGGAAACCCCTCCTTTCTATCCAATGTGATGATAAGCAAAACAAAGAAGTGACTTGAACTAACTCCTGATGCGAGCATTAGAAAGGAAAATGAGGCATCTGGCTTAACAAATCGTGCACGTGGTTCATGTGAAATTTTTGAAAGAGAGCGTTTACCTAACCAAGCGAAACCTCCCGCCCCCTTCCAGATTGACCCTGTCTCATTATGTATCAAAAAATAATCGCAGTGACATTTTTCCCTTCGACTTCTTGTTATGGACTTATTATTTTACGTTGACAACCATAATGGTCACTGAAAACAAACAATTTAAACCTAAATCTGGTATGTATTTGTATCAAAGTATATAGAATTGAACGGTATCCCTTGACAACCTATCTTTAGTAACTATTCTTGTTAGTCAAATAATGAAGGAATGAAAGAAAGAATGTTAAAAACTAACTTACAAATGTTACTTTTCAGCGACACTAAAAGGCAGCGAATGGTGGTTGGCTCGGTGGAGCGACATTCCGTTTGATAAGCAGCAGAATCATTGTAATATCTATATCTTCGCTGGTCTGATTGGCTTGTACGTGGTGCTGAGTTTTGTGGCTGGTATGATGCACAATCAGAGCTACCTTAACTCTAATAGATGTCTCCATGACAACATGATCAAGGGAGTTTTGCGGTCCCCCGTTCTGTTCTTCGATACCAACCCACTAGGTCGGATACAGAACAGGTGACTATAGCATCTAATTTTTACAAAACTGCTGCATTGAACATTTTATTTCTGCCGGTGTAGTTATATCATTGTAGCTCAATACGATTAAAGGTTTTATTAACCTCATCTTTATCAATAGCGACTAACAATATTCTTACTATTATATTTTTAAAAACAAAGTTACATCAATTGTATTTCTTGTTTTACGAACTCGGCTGTCCAACTTTTGTTGAATTGCAAAAAGAGGGAATGTTCCACAACAAAAAAAGGTTAAGTAAAAGTGTTTTCTTTTATTCAAAAAGATGAACTTTCTGGTTTGATAAACGAAGCTGTTTTAGATTACTTATTAGCCAGAAAATCCATAAAACAAGGTATAAAACACTTAAGGCTTAAACGAAATGTTATTATCGCTAGTAAACTTTATTTATAGCCCTGATACATGTGATGAATTAATAGTGTTTCATCGGTGTTCCTGTGAAGATGTTTATCCGTTTTGTTTTACAGAATACCAGATTAGTCAATCCCATGTACCAGTTAAGTTCCAACTCGTTGATTGGCTATTATTTTACGACAGCCTTAAGGATACGAAGCTCAATCTATAGTGAGTTATTGACTTTAACAAAATTTCAACATTTTCTAAAAAGGTTCTCCAAAGATCTCGGTTGCATGGATGAAGAATTACCCAGCGTGGGTTTTAAGTTCTTCTTCTCCTCCATCAACTGTTTGGGCAGCGTGTTTGTCATTGCCGCTGTACAGTATTGGGTAATATTCGCCGCACTTCCTCTCATTACACTATTTGCTCTTCTGGGACTGTACTATGTGAGAACTGCGCGAGAAGTAAAGCGCCTTGAAGCTACAAACAGAAGTCCTTTGTACTCACACGTCAACGAAACCCTTCAAGGCTTGTCTAGTATCCAGCAATTCAAGGCAGAGGAAAGATTTACCAGAGATTATTACGAGTGAGTAAGGAATGTTTTATTTGTTTTGTGTTAGTTCGATTCAGTTTTCGACTATGTTGAAAACAAGCATTAACTTCAGATATATCGAAACATTCGTGAGAACTGCATCGTTTGGAACATTTGTTGCTGCAACAAAACCCACTAAATAACTAGTGAGTTATTACTGCAAAATGCATTTAGTAAAAATATGAACTACTTGCATGCCAGATTCCATGTTTTCTTCCTTTGTTAAATCAGATTAAAAGGTCATGCGAATCTATATATTTATAATTATTACATCAGTCTTATGAACACTATGCACTGTTTCATTACGCACAAGATCCATACAGCAACATCAGTTTTTCATACTATTTGTTACTCAAGTTAAGACCATGGTAAAGATATTCTTAAAGAAGTTGAAATATATGAATAAGAAACAAAATACGGAAAATTATTCATTACGGCATTGTGTAGTGCAACAACGTCTCCACGCAAATCCACAGCTGTTTTGGGTGTTTTCTCGTAATGATAGTCTCAAAGAGTGTATTGCAATGTAGTGTAATTATATCCAGTAAAGAATTACAGGTTTTTTTCCATCGAATATTAGGAATATTGAGGATCTTAGAAAGTGCAAACGGGATTAATATAAATAACTACAATGGCTAACGAAGAATAACGTTGTAATAAGTTGTCCTACACCATGGCTAGCATTGTCCTCATCTATCTTCATATCTACCTTCGTCTTTTCTTCTTTTTATTGATCACCTATTTACTAAGCTCAACTGTTTTGTTTTGATTTCTTCAGCTTTCAAGACGAGCACACCCGGGCGTGGTTCACGTACATCGCGGGAGGGGAGTGGCTTGGACTCCGTGCCGAACTTCTTACCGCGACATTTCTTACCGCCGCCTCAGTCGCTGCCGTCACAACTTCAGCAGACGCGGGTTTCACGGGCCTGGCACTGTACTCTGCAGTGAACCTTACTCAGATAATATACGTTGCAGTACACAACAGCGTGCAGTATGAAAGTCTGATGACGTCAGTTGAACGAGTACTCGAGTATTGCGAACTTCTTCCAGAGCCAGGTTACCAATTGAAGACCCAGCCTCCAACCGAGTGGCCACAAGAGGGAAGCATTGCGTGTGAAGATGTGTCACTTGTTTATTACGAGGGTGGACCAAAAACTCTAAACAATATAACATTTACAATTGAAGCAAAAGAAAAGGTAGGAATCTTGATAAGTAAAGTTGTTACATTTAACACCCGTATTGTTTTATTAAATTATGGAAGATTTGCAAGACGAATAGCTACTATTTCTACTTCTTCAATTATGTAGCAGTTCATTCAAAGGAACCTAACAAACAAATTACAATTCTATAGTCAAACAGAAACACAACACTAGCGTTTGTTGCATTAAATCCTTAAGGGAGCAAATAATCCTTCAAGTACAAAGTTATATAACTGGCAAAAGGAAGAACGGTAATATCATGCTACGTGTTCAGGCTACTTCCTGCATCGAAATGTCGATAATAATATTTATATAGTATCTTCATGATTTGGCGTGAAATATGTATGGCAACTGCATGATATTAGTATAGCTTGACTCGGATTCGTTAACTCCATTGTATAAAGTGTAATTTGTTTAGGCATCTGCATGGCTTAAAATTAAAATTGCGGTTTGTTTTGTCCAATTTAAAACATATACGACAAAATAAGTTCAAACAATTTCAAGCAATAAACTCAACAATGATTAATACAGAAAAAAGATTTTCTCATACCTAACATTCTCTGGAAAGTTGGAAGCTGTTATTTTGCTGAGTATGTCATTTTGACTATATCTGTAGTCGATCAAACAAAAGATACCTTTTTCAAATACATTCAAAAGTTCCAATAATCTTCACAACCTGAATTGGATTTCATACACAGGTTTATTTTGATATCAAATAGAACGGCTTTTTCTCAACAACGTTGACAACTTGCGTTGAATTTCATAATCAAGTACATTTTAATGGTATATGAAATGCATTTCTCTCAACAAAGATAGCTTTAAATAATTTCGAAAATGTAGAATGTAATCGTTTTTGTTGCTCCTAGGTTGGTATTGTTGGACAGACTGGCTCAGGCAAGTCATCCTTGTTGGCTGCGTTGTTCCGTATGCCAGAAGCGCAGGGTAAAATTCTCATTGATGGACAAGACATCTCAACGATCAACCTCCAAGGCTCTAGAGCAGCCATGTCTGTCATTCCACAAGATCCCTTTCTGTTCAGTGGAGAGTTGAGAAGGAATCTTGATCCCTTCTCGACAATGAATGACTACGAGTTATGGAAGGTGCTGGAACGCGTTCAGGTAAATAACTTTATTTTGGTAGAATGAGATAACACAGTTAATAATGAAATGAAATTGTACAGTAACCGAGCTTTAAATATGTACGTGTGTATATTTGTATATTTGTATGTATGTATGTATGTATGTATGTATGTATGTATGTATGTATGTATGTATGTATGTATGTATGTATGTATGT
>JANSTQ010150000.1:0-22200 GCA_026167885.1 Bergia puertoricense
ATTTGTGAACCAATCACGTGTTCCGGTATATGCTCTATATAGTTTAGGGTAGACGAGGATCACAACTGTATTTGTGAACCAATCACGTGTTCCGGTATATGCTCTATATAGTTTAGGGTAGACGAGGATCACAACTGTATTTGCTGATTATAGACTGCATAAAACACTAATTTCCATAACTTTTGATTTATGCTTCAATCGACTCGGGAACAAAATTTTGAAGAACTCATTTCCATCGATTTTAAACTCCCCTGAAAAAACTAGCTTCCTCGGAGGCTTAATATGTCATCAACATCATAAAAGAAACAATCGCAATGTTAGCCAAAGACTGAGCAAATTTTCACCGGCAGTGCTGGACTTGAACAAACTGAGAAACGTATATCCGCAAGAGATGAACGCTGATTAGTTGCATAGAAAATACAGGCGAAAATACCTTTTTTAACAATTCAAATTTAATTTTCTGTATTGGCTTGTATTTAGTTCCTTTCTCGTACTCACACACAATGTCCTTTGAAACCGGAGGAGGAAAACCCTGTAAGGACTGGGTACGAAAATAGAAAGAAACATACCAATATGGTTTAGGGACTGCATGCAAATCGAGAGTGATTCTATGGCCCAGATAATCAAAGTTCCTTTCCTGGAAATCATAAGCCGCTTCAGAAAACAATTATTCGGGTTTTTAGTTTGATAAAAGGCAATGTTTTCCTTTCCGCATACAGCAACAGAAGGGTCTTGGCGAGTCTCTAAGCAACAAGTCCTCCCTTTATATGGTTATCGATACTGCGTATTTTAATTATAAGATTCAAATCGTCGAGTTATTTTTCTCCAAACCTTAAACCTTATATGGAGATATTAGCTTATCTCTGATTGACGGCGGCATTGTATTTCCAGCCATAGTCGGTTGATGTGCGGACTATTTGCTGTCGGTTTTTCTCTTTGATTTGGTGTCTTTGCTACAGCATTATATTCTCTCAGTCGAGATGTCCGCCACATTCTCGTTTTATGAATCAGACCATATCTCACCAGAAAACTCATCAAGCAAAAAACATAAGGTAAATCAATCCAGATTACAAGACAATGAATGCGTCAGCAAGGACGGACTTCTCTCTAAAGAGGAAGGTATAATCAATTTAGCTCCACCAACCTCTCGAAAAACCTGTCCTAAAAATTATCCAATGAGTGTAGAAAAGACTTGCCGTCGGAAAGAAGAAAAAGGAAAAGATGAAATATTTCAAATGGAAAGGAAAGGCGCTCATTCCATTGCTGCTTCTCTAAGCACTTACAATAGGCAGAAACCATCATTGGTTACTGACGACAGTCGGGCTATTTGCTCACAAAGATGTCACAATTCTTTCTCCTTCAGAACAAACCGAGAACGCTCTCAACTCTACCACACTAGAAGTCAAACTATAAACCGCCTTGAAGCTGTCTTGGAAAAGCAATTAGACCACGAGTCCGCGCGATTTCATTTTTTAGCATCGTCATCAAGAAAACCGAACTTCGTGTTCCAACAACCCACTACATGGAACCAACCTCACCGTGTGGAACTTCCTCCAATACGTATCATGGGCAGTGAGGATTACTTCGTGATACCGGCACGAAAATCTTTAATTAGCAGTACTAACAAACAAAACGTTTCAACGGACCATTCTGACAACGCGGAGGTATCCCAAATAGATAGCAACCAGTCGTGTACCCAATCGTGTACCCAGCAACTAACTGGGATGTCGCGGATTTACAAACAGACACATCTTGTAGCAAAATCCACTCGCCTCGGCGACACTCGCATTAGCCAACAGGGGACGGAATATTCCCCTGACATAATTTCACAGTACTTACCTCCGATTCAAAAAACTAAATATCTAGCCTACAGTCGACACATGAAGAAGAAATAATCTCCAGTCTGCATCGTCCCAGCAATGCCAAGTGCCTAAAACGGGGACACGAAGACTCCGGTTGTGTCCGACAGAGAGTATCTACCTTAAATTGGGAAGGACAGACAACTAGTGACAGCAAACTGCCACAGAAGGCATATGTAACAAAGCTAATGTGGAACCAAAGCAACTGGTTACTGTAAGGCTCCACGCAAGCATTCCTCCGGCGTTTGGCTACAGGTACCGGTTCCACCGTGACGTAGACTCCATATTGCGCATGCCAAGAAATTTATTTGTTGCGCGGCATCGTTCAATAACTGGAGAAGAGCACAAAGAAATGATCGGAAACTTAGTCCAAGAAGACGAGCTAAGACAACACCCGATGTCAAAGAGCGCAGTGTATGTATCACAGAAGAGGAAAATAAAGTACTGAACAGTTATTAGGAATACTGGGCAAGGAAGATTTCCCTTAGAGAGGCAGCGTGGCCGAGCGGTTTAAAGCCCTGATTCGCGACCCGGAGGTCGCGAGTTCGAGTCCTCTTCCCGCCGGCCACGCTGGTGCACGTAGCCTTCTGGCCAGCCTCCCTGCTAGTTAGGATTTTTAACCCTTTGTTTATAATACGGCACTGAAAAGCTCCTTGCACGGAATTGTCATTAGAAAGTTTTTTTTCCCCATTTTTGTTGATTCGTAAAGGGGCAGAAACTCGCCTTCTTCTTATTCACAAGGCAGCTTTGTTGCAGTTTCCGTAATACTGTTCTTTTAGGTTCTTGGCCCCACACCCAACCCAGAAACTTGCCTTATTTTGCCTTGAACACCACTTCTGCTAAACTATCTTAACTCGCAAGTCATAATTTCACGATCATCGTTTTTCCTTATTTCGCCCTTGCTCATCTTTACCTTCCTGAACTTCTAAAACATTCTCCCATTAGTCTTCCTTGACTCGCATTATTCAATCTTAACTCACAAACCACCACTCTATCAAATTTATCCTAACTCGTTTTGATTTGTAAGTCATGCCCCAATCAGTCGTCGTTTTTCTTTAACCCCACCTAGCTCGTCTTAACTTGCCTTAACTTGCAAAACATTAAACATATCTTGCGGCAAGCTCACTGAGGTGAGTTTCTACCCGAGGTTAGACCTAAAAACAAAGAGTTACGGCGTGCACTATGTGTCGGTTACCCACATAAGCAATTTATGAACAGACTATGTAGGTGTATTTATCAAATCAATATCATCTTTATTTATTCTCATTGTTTCATGGCTGATTAGATATTATGGATGATGGAACTTTCAAAACAAATATGCATCCATTCATCGGATTTTTGTTTCATCAATCACAATTCACTTCCCACCCATCAATGCTAACTAATCACATATGGTAGATAACTGAAAGGAACTTTTTAAATTTCGTAAACTGTAGTCTACCATATCTTTACAATATGGATTACAGCAGTTAACGGCAAAAAAATTAAATTATCTTTTGCTGATTTAAAATCGCAAAGTGCTTTTCATTTAAATATAATTGATGTTTGGGCGCAAAATGCATTTCCTAAGTATTTATGAGCTTTTCTCTTTGATATTTAGCATATATGGCTAATTCAGCATATTATGCGTATTGTAGATATTGTACCATAATTACTTTATAACTAACTTAGTATACTGTTATCCCTGGAAACAAAATGTTATTACTTTGCTATGCTGCTTTCTATTATTTAAATTTTTAAAGGTTTGTATTTATCTGCTGTGAGAGTTATGCATAAATTATATAAATTTTCTGTCTAGAGTCCAACACGAAAGCCTCACGATTTATTCAGACTCTTGGCGTTTCCTTACCTTTAATCCATACGGGACGGGGAGGGATTCCCATACTAGCAGGGGCAGAGATGCTTGTCACACCGCTTAGTTGTTAAAATCCTGGATTTTGGTACCACTTAAGGTGTTCAAAACAAAATACTTAGATATGTATACAAAAGGGCACCTTTTAGGGTACCACGCTCAATTAAATGGCATTTGACAAATGATTTTGTTTAAAATTGTGACACCATTTAAATTAATTGTATGTCTGTATGTTTCTGATTGGTACCTCTTAGGGGTACACCTCAGCCTAAGCCACATTGATATTGGTACCTCTTAGGAGTACACCTCAGCTTAAGACACATTGATATTGGTATCTCTTAGGGGTACACCTCAGCTTAAGCCACATTGATATTGGTATCTCTTAGGGGTACACCTCAGCTTAAGCCACATTGATATTGTTACCTCTTAGGGGTACACCTCAGCTTAAGCCACATTGATATTGGTACCTCTTAGGGGTACACCTCAGCTTAAGCCACATTGATATTGGTACTTCTTAGGGGTACACCTCAGCTTAAGCCACATTGATACTGGTAACTTGGGGTTCGTCGAACAATTTGAAACAAGTGTGTTTAAATTTCCTAGTCATTTTTTACAGTTTTAGGTGTTTCCAGCTACAGAATGTAACGCTTACAAACTTTTTGTTTGAACGTTATTAAAGTGTCAAGGAAAGAAAGTTTGATAAATGGAATGGTAAAAATTGTTGTCACTATTAAAAGGAATATGCAGAAATAGATTCATTCTCATTTTAGTAAGTCGGTAAAATCAGTGATACTGCACCAACTGTATCATAAAAAGAAAGCATTTAGATGGCTGAAGGTTTTAAAAAAATCTTTTTACAAACTTTATAAAATCTACTAAATGCTTACGTAAATTAGAAATGATTGTCCGACTTGGTTTTAAATACGGGAAGGGAGCTAGCTGATACAATATCAAGGCAGGGAGTTCCAGTCTTTTATTGTTCGGGGCAAAAAGGAAAACTTAAAAACATCTTAGGTACTCTGATTTTAAATGAATGGCTGCCATGTGTTCTTGTTTCTGGGCTAGGTATAAAGTATTTGTCTGTGTAAACATCAATGAGATTATGATAAAGTTTATACAAAAGCGATAACATGGCTTTTCTAAAGTTTGCCAATTTAGTTATTCAAGCATGTCTGTGACGCTTGCAGTTGGATCGTAATTTTTGAAACAAAAACGTGCAGATTTCCTCTGTGCTCTTTCCAGAGCAGCTATGTCCTTCTTGTAATAAGGGTCCCAGGCTGAGCTAGCGTATTCAAGTTTTGATCGCAGTAAGGATTTATATGCCATTTCTCTCACCGGCTTGGGACAGTTCCAGAAAGTACGCCGCACCACTCCCAGTAGGATATAGGAGAGTATTAGAGAGCTGGTTTACTCCTCTTTTCATTTCTAAAGCAGATCGTTTTAGTTATTTTGCATTGGAATTTTACGTCTCAAGAGCTTTCTTTAGCTGAATGCACCCCGTTTCAAACCGTTTGGATTCCCCAGGGTATGATTTTGGTCTTTAAAACAATGCACGAGTAGTATAGTAGGGACCGAATTACCTTGATTTCCGAAGCCAATGCGGAGCCTACATAAATTATCTTAGGATGACGTCATAGCTCATGAATAAAATGAGGGGAATAAATTATATCTTTTGTTTTCCAAACTCGTGAATAAAATGGGAAGAAATTATCTTTGGTGGACGTCATAGCTCATGAATAAAACGCGGAGCCAGTGGGTAGGAATAAACTTTTTCTTTTGTTTTTCAAACTCGTGAAGAACGTACGGAGCCTTTATGCTAATGAGTTAACGGTTTTGGCGCCAAATGCAACGACATAATTATTGGCTTGATTCATTTTGTTTAATTATCCATCCATCCATCTTGTGGTGGAGGGGTATGAAAAGGAGGAGGAAGAGGGTATGAGGAGGAGCAAGGTATGACAAGGAGAAGGTATGAGGAGGAGGAGGAAGGTTGGACAAGGTGTAGGGTTTGAGGAGAAGGAAGGTATGAAGAGGATGAGGGTTTGAGGAGGAGGAGGAGGAGGAGGAGGAGGGTATGAGGAGGAGGGTTTGAGGAGGAGGAAGGTATGAGGAGGAGGGTTTGAGGAGGAGGAAGGTATGAGGAGGAGGGTATGAGGAGAAGGTATGACAAAGAGGAGGGTATGAAGAGGAGGGGGGTTTGAGAAGAAGGTATGACAAGGAGGAGGGTATGAGGAGGAGGAGGAGGAGGAAGGTATGAGGAGGAGGGTTTGAGTAGGAGGAAGGTATGACAAGAAGGAGGAAGGTATGAGGAGGAGGGTTTGAGGAGGAGGAAGGTATGAGGAGGAGGAGGGTATGAGGAGAAGGTATGACAAAGAGGAGGGTATGAAGAGGGGGGTTTGAGAAGGTATGAGGAGGAGGGTTTGAGGAGGAGGAAGGTATGAGGAGGAGGAGGGTATGAGGAGAAGGTATGACAAAGAGGAGGATATGAAGAGGAGGGGGGTTTGAGGAAAGGTATGACAAGGAGGAGGGTATGAGGAGGAGGAGGAGTAGGAAGGTATGAGGAGGAGGGTTTGAGTAGGAGGAAGGTATGACAAGAAGGAGGAAGGTATGAGGAGGGTTCAAGGACGAGGTCAGGAGGAAGATATGAGGAGGAGGGTTTGAGGAGGAAGGTATGAGGAGGAGGAGGGTATGAGGAGAAGGTATGACAAGGAGGAAGGTAGGAGGAGGAGGAAGGTATAAAGAGGAGGGTTTGAGGAGGAGGAAGGTATGAAAGAAGTAGGAAGGTGTGAGGAGGAAGGTTTGAGGACGAGGTCAGGAGGAAGGTATGAGGAGGAGGGTTTGAGGAGGAGGAAGGTATGACAAGAAGTAGGAAGGTGTGAGGAGGAAGGTTTGAGGACGAGGTCAGGAGGAAGGTATGAGGAGGAGGAGGATTTGAGGAGGAGGAGAGTATGAGGCAGCTTTGCAACAACCATTCACTCTAGCATCTACCGAATGAGCGTCCACTAAAGATGACCAAAGAAGCAAAACCTGTGTTTTTATCTTTCACGATTTCTTTCCCAAAGCAACGCTGTATTTGAAATTGAAGACCAACTTGTACACTATATTTCTTGGTCTCAACTCTAAATACTCAGGACCTCACGGTAATTTAAGTTTTGTGCAATCTATTCTTCAGTGAACAGAAACCCAACACGTAACTTTCAGGCGTAACTATTTATTCCTGGGTTTTAAGTTTTGTGTTTAGGTAAAGTTAGAAAGGCGGCTATCAAAACTTGAAAACACTTTTCTCAAATTAACTTTTTATTTAATGCCACACTCAGTTTTGATCTCCGAGTGTGAAAACATCGAATGGTAATTAGTATGGATGTTCCACAAAATGAAGGTCGGTAACTGAAGGTTAATCAGTTGCTAATAGTAAATTCTGCACTCAAAGGCCAATGACGAACATGTCCTCGTGAAAAAAACTAGAGGACGAAAATGTAGAATTCGCATGCTTAATTTTCAACATTTCCAAATTGTTCATATCATAATCAGCACAATTTTCACTGGCCTCCTCCGCAGACAAGTTCTCTCTCTTCCCAATGGCCATCACTATATCTGCTGCCATTTTGCAACTTTTCTTCTTTAACATACTTGCCGATGGAGGGGGTATTTTTAACAAGATTAATCACAGCACCAGTCCTTTTTATTCCACAATAACAAGCACAAAAGTTCTTGTTAGCCCGAATGCTAAATGTCCTTTAGAGCATGATGTCTGTGGGCAAGTTAAGTTCTTGCGTGATCAATAAACTGGAACTTTATTTCCTTGCCATGGCCCTGGCTGCAGCCTCGGCCTGCAACCTTTCCCTTGCCTCTTTCCTCAGTTGCTGAATTCTTCTCTTTGGAAGAGAGCCAGGAAGTATGAAACAGTTCTGTAAAACAAAGACAAAGGAATTCTTAAAGTGCTCGTACATGTCAATTTATGGGGAATATGTAAAGGTAGGAATTGTTCTGTCCTGGGTACATTTTGAACAGAGTTTGAGCGACTATTTACGTGTAAGTGCCAAACTACATTTTCCCAGTTAAAACTCTAAATCCAATAGCCGATTTAGGTTACTCCACTTTCAAGCAACCAGTGTTAGTTGTTCTGGTCAACCTGTTTTCTTCAGTTTGTACACTGAACAGCGATTTCGGCTGAAATTAGACTTCAAGCACTCTTTCACATAAAATACTTAACATCTAGAGGTGACTATAAACTACAACTGTAGTTTCTGTGGCAAATCAGATACTGTTATGTACCAATAATTAATACTGCACAGTTTCGCACTGTACCTGCATGAACTGATGGCAGTCTGTTGTTGTAGGTCCAATGGTTATTTCCTGTGAACAAGTAGTAAATTCAGTTAGTCTGCGGCAACTTGAAGCCATGGAAAATACCATGGCGAACTTCCAAAATATGATTAACCACAAAACTTCTGCTTTAACTGGTAGTTCTGTACATGTCTAGGTAAATCAGGAACTACAGAGGAAAATGCAGAGGGGATGCCTTAGCCCCTTCTCCCACTTTTTTATTCACATTTTCTCAGAAATATAGAGAGAGCTTTCAAACTCTACGGTCTTTCTGGGACCTTGTTATAACGAACTATCTTCTTACTTAGTTGGATGTGGAAACAGGTAATTTACAAGTATCAGTATGCTGTGAAACAAACACAAAACAAACTAGTATTACTGGCATGATACCTATTTGTTTCTGCCCCATTCCAGTACAGAATACAAAGTAGCAATTTTTAATGCCCTTCCCTTTCCTTTAACTTTCTCACCTTTGTACCTATTTTACGATTAACACGTATTTCAGCTTTCCTGCTTGCTCTTTTATAAAACACGGATTGTTACATTTTAACATTGTTTGAAGTATTGGATGCTTTTATAGCAATTTTAGAAACTACATTTAAAATCTCAAAATATTCTTCCAAAGATGCTCTGCAGCTTCTGTACAATCTCCACTTCTGCTACCAATAGTGATGCTAATGAAAACTACACTTTGGTAAAGGTTGTTTCTAGCTCACCTTCAGAGTGGTACAGAGTGAAGGAAAATCCTTGCAGTCCATAAGTTTTTCTTTGTTAAGTGACAATAAAGTCAAGGCCACTCGCAGCAAAATCTTGGAGCCTTCATAGAATAAACTGTCCCAGATTCGCAGAACAGTCTGTTGAGAACAAAGATTACTCGTTTAAGCACACACTGAACCTGTTAATTGAGAATGCTTCAAACAACCCATAGCTGATGGCCAATTTGGAGTCAGAAAGAATATTTCTGGTGGGAAGAAACATAAACATTAAACTCACAGTGGGAAACTCCATATAAAGTTAGGTTTTAGAATGAAATATTACAAGCTCATGAGTTAATTTTGGAGTTTTTACTGTGCATATTGTTGTACTGTAAGACTGATTTTCCACCATTCTTATATTGTACGTGTTTACCTCAATTGGCAAAACATCAATATAGAGGCAAATAAACCACTTTGTGGAGAAAATGCTGTATGATAAACCAATTTCCTCAATATGGACATGTAGCTCAGGCATCTTTTCCCTACAAATGCCACATGAATCATACATTAAATTCTTTATTTATAACTTTAGCAGTGCTCATTTTTGCCATGCCAGCACAGGACACTGAGGGCTTGAAATAAAGGCAGCCAATGGTCAATTATATGTCTGGCCAGGATAGGCCACGGCTGAAGAATTCTTTAGTTAGAAAAAGAAAAAGATAAAGATAAGACAGTATGAACGAGCTAAAACCTATTTGGCTGGAACTTGAGCAGTGAGTGATTACCTGATATTTGAACCTTGAACACTTCATGTTTGTTTTGGGTGAAAACTCAGCTTGTATTATACTAGTTATCCCTGTGACTTTTTCTTTTCTGGTGCCCAATAATAAAGAACCCTAGAGGATGGTTCTCATATGTCACAGAGCCTGTTAATCTGTTGTGGTTGATCTACATGACAATCTTCAGAGGGCTTAGTGAAACTGCTGTAAAACTATAGCAGGACTGGCACTTTGCAAAGGTTCAAACTCTTCTGATTTTTCAGGGAATCTCCTGAAATTTCAAGCAATGTGCTGGTCTCCTAAACTTTTAAAAACTCTTAAACACACTGCTTTTTATTCCCACCAACTCCCCAAAATATGTCCTTTGCACTCTGAACATCTCCCTAATTTTCAGTTCCAGAGGTTACAGTCTCTGTCATTGCCCCTCAATTGTAAAAAATTACACCCCATCAAGAGCTTTAAATCAAGTAAATAGTTACATAATAGCATGTTTACATACTTCACTAATTCACTGAGGACTTCTTGTTCTACTTGTAGTCCAATCATATCCTTTGAATGATAATCTATAATATAAATTATCAGTACATCTCCTTAGTTAACTGTTACATGAAAATAACTGCAGAATTTTTCATCCTTGGAAACCCAGGGTTCAAGGGATGGAAAGAGGGAGTTTAAATACATACTTTGTGAATTATTAAATCATAACTTAGGATTTTGAGTGCAATAACCTATGGCAGGGTAGTACCAGGGAAGGCAGAAATGTTTTAGAGTAGCTTGTTTCAGATCAATGCCACTTCACAATGTAAATGTATTTTAATTTGTAATTGAGAAGAATAACTTCACTGTAAATCAATATCAAAACAAATAGTCAGAGTACAGTCTATTCCAAACAGTTAAATAATAATTAAACATGTCAATAATGATCAAAACTGTCAACTTCCACAAATAAACTGGAAAAATGCTAATCAAAACATATTTACATTGAAATATTTTTCCTTACCAGTCAAATTTATTCTATAAATTAAAACTACTCCAAATACAAATTATGTTCAAATCACTCTTACCGTAACTAAAAGTTTGTTCTGTGGTGGGCATTACCTGGTACTCTCTTACTTAACAGTGCTTCCAGCAGCCAGAATGCTGATTCCTCATCCTTAACAATTAGCAGTATTAAACCTGTAATGTAGTTCAGCCCCTAAATGCAGTGATACAGATAAAAGACTGTGTTAGTTACACAAAAGGCAGCAAACAAAACAGTATTGAGTAATCAACTGACAGTTTATCAGTATCATAGTTAGTATCACTGTGACACACTTTTATAATAGAACAAAGCTTCAATAACTATATTTTCCCAAATAAACGTTCCCTCCCAAATAAATGCCCTCCAAACTCCTCCCCCAGAAAAGGAACAAATGCTGCCGGTGTTTACTTGAAAGGGGGCAAAACTAAATTTTTATCATCATGAACTGATTCTTTCTTATTTTTGTTGTTGTTGGTCATTGAATGTTGTTAGTTTGTTGTGTTCCCATATTATCAGTGCTCATTTTGACACTTTTCAATTTTCTGTATTTTAAGAACATTCATTTGATCTATTGCAGATACATTTTAGCAAAACTAATTTGATAAGTTAATTTCTACATAACATATCATATGCATGAATTCAGTTTTACAGCTATTGAAAAAATGCCCCCTTTAAATAAAAGTTAATGCCTCTCTCATAGAGAAACACTCCTTCCAAAAAAACCTCAAAAAGAGAACAAATTCTCAACTTTTATTTGAGAAAAATTAAGGTATATTTTCAAACTAGTACAGTACAATATAATTAATACATTTGTCTAAGTACCAAAAATGGACATATTACTGTACCTGACAGTAACCAATGTCTGGGTTATAATGAGCATATGCCACCAGTACATTATGTAATGCCTGTCGCAAGTTCTCCTTGGATTTGCCGAAGTGAATGTTTTCTGGGAATGTCCTGTCAATATCTAGTTGTCAAACAGTTAGGTTTTTTCAAAACTAGTTTAGAACACTTACATTCAAACACAAATCTATGGTATACAAACAAAACAATCAAATATTAGACCTGTTCATTTCCTGGCAATAAAATTTTTAAAAACAGCGAGGGGCTTGGTCATGAATTTGGTAATGCAAATAATGTGTGACAGGTGTACATACAGGTAACATGCAGGTATATACATTTTGTAGTGAGGCAAAATGGAGTACATGTTCAGAACACTGCCACACACCAACTATTATTCCATGTGCAAGAGCCTCCGATAAAGTCCCCCCAAGCAGTTCTTTGTACTTTCCAGGATTTTCTTTCATTTTGCTTCGTGCTTTGGAAACATCCATCCACACCTGAAGATGGATCACTACAGATATTTAATGTCAATAACAACAATAATATAAATTAAAATATCAAAAGAAACTAAAAGGTTTCTAAAAGAAAATAAAGTAATTCTGATCTCCAAGTTTTATAATATTGGCTCTTCATTGAAGGCCAAGATGTTGAAGTTCTGTGACTTGAAGTTTTACTGGATCCTTTTCTAATTTCTAAACCAAGTGGCCAATGCGTATCTCCAGTTGCTAGTGTTAAGCAGATGAGAGTACAAGACTTCACTACTCCATTGCTGGCTAGTTCCCAACAGAAGCTGGTGGCTGGTGTGCATTAGGAAAAGGTATGGATCCCAGGGCCCCACTTGAGATTAGGCATGATGGGGGGAGGGGGGGGGGGTGGCAAAGGACTTTTTTGAGTATGAAGTTTTGGGCTGAAGGAATTTTTTTTGAGTCTATAAACTACACCTGGATTTTTATGGGTTGCAAAAATGTACTGGGATTTTTTTGGGTGTTGTATTTTTCAGCAGTGCTTATTAGCAACTATTTTGTCTGAAATGATTGCAAGTCACTGTTTGCCATGCTGGATTTGCTTCATGCTCATTCTGGCTTTCCAGCAGTTAGCAGCATGAATATACTCATACAAAAATACCTTAATAGGAATTTTTTTTAGTATACAAAAAAAGTCTGGATTTTTTTGGGGTAGGTGGATTTTAAGGCAGGGATTTTTTTGGTTGTAAAATATGAACCTCTTTCAGACCCCCCTCCCCATCAGAAAAAGAACTGAGTGGGGCCCCTTGGGTATAGGTAAAATGGAAGTCAAACATGAAAATACATGGCAGATTAATTGAGAATTAAAATGTCTGTTTATTTTATTACAAAAAAACCCCAAAATAATATATTAATTATATTTTCCCTCAGAAGTAATATAAACCATACATGTATCTTGACTTTATTGTTCAGTAAGTACTTTAATATACATTCAGCCATAATCATTCCAGATTGTCCTGGCATTCGAAGCTCTGAACTTCCATTAACAGAAAATAATTATCGCTCCACAAATGCCCTATATGGATGACTTGGCATCTGAAATCCAATGTAAGATTAACACAACAACACTGTCAAACAAATCTGACTCATAATTCTTGAGATAGATGTGTAATTAATGAGAAGCTAGTTACACTGCGAGTAGTACTTACATGTACAAAAATTAATATTACCTGTCCTCTAGAGTCTGATGGAATCCCTTTTCTAACAAATCTCTTCACTGTATTGAACAAATCAGAAACAAAAAGTTTCATAAACTGAAGAGGTCAGTGCAAAAATGGCCAAAGTGACTATTTTTGGTGATTCTTAAAAGTAAATTGGAAATTTTTATTTTTGTTTTACAGCTATACTGTTTTCTAGGATAATCTTACATATTATAAATAAAAATAAATTTTCTATTGGGTCAGGGGACTTGCCATGAAAATAACTAGGGAGTACCTTTTAAAAAAACTTGACTATGCAAGACTTATCCAGAGTTGTAGAGATCAAACTACATTTTTTGTTATCACATGAACACCATTTTCTCTCATTTCTGATTCTTGGTTTTAGTTTCAGCTGACAAAGTAGCAGAGCCTGGGGGCATTAGGGTACTGGTAGTAAGATGTAACTAACAATTATCGTTACAATAAAATCTGCTACTTCATGTTACCAAAAAGCTGACAAATTACCTTTTTTGTTTAGTAATCAACTGCAATAAAATTAGTTTCACTTTTTTTTAGACAAACCTCTTCTGGATTTCTTTACTTTTGAAGATCCTTTGAGGATTGAATTCCATCTTGCTGCACGTCTGGCAAGCACACTCAGGTATGTCAACATGAACTGCTCATACCCATCATAGTCAAAGTCCTCTGGTCTCTCAAAGCCATACTGATCTACAGGGCTGCTCAAGCAAGTTACATGTGTATCGAGTCACAGTTAAGTTGTACAAGGGGGGGGGGTGTACCTCTGTTAATGTTTTAAAGGAACTGAGCAGTAAAGTGTGACCTTTTTGAGAAAAAAATAATAGCCTAAAAATGTAATCACATGCACAAACAAGTTGGCTGAGCATTTTAATTTGAAGACACAATTTCAAATTTCAAATTATTTTCTATCCTAAATTTGCTTCACAACTGAAATAGGCACTCAGTAAGTACATATAATATTTTGAAGTAGTCTGATCACTGTCTTGCTCTTTTTCAACTCTAAATCAAAAGTTCTATCAAAATCACCTTAAAATTAATCTTAAATCTCTCAAAATCATCGCATACAAATTAATTTTCATCCGCATTAAGCACCGATACTTTAACTTCTCCAGCATAGTACAATGATCTGGTTCATTATCAACTTCTTGGAAAAATTTCACATTTAATAATCTGTAATGGATGCCCCCACTTTTCAAGTGATAGTGGTATATATGGTATTTGTGAAGGTTAAGGAGCAAAAATGTCCCATCATCGTGATTACAGAAGCAATAAGAAAAATATTGTGGAAAAATGTACCTATGCCATCCCTCTTCTCCCCTCATTAATATCAAGGCCAGCTTAGCCAACTCTCATACTCAGTTCATTTGATCCAAGCTTGCAAACTTTAGGGAGGTGTTGTTTCTTTTCTTATTTCTTTAATAAATAGGGCTTACTGGTAACTATTTATTATATAACCCATGCTCTAATTGGCTAATAGGTATACAAAAAGTAATGTTTGTTTACAGAGTCAGAAAAATGACATTCACTTCAACTCCATTTTTATAAAACCCTTATTAGTTTAAAAATAACTACATATGTCTATCAGTGATATACAATGTAAACACTCCAGATGACAGAGCCTTTAAATAGCAAGAGGGAACACCCAGTTTCACTTCGTGTTCCTCTTGCTATAATTTTATACTGCTCTTGAGCTCCACAACATTGTTTATTCTGGAGTGTTTACATCAGTCTATAGACTTTTAAACTAAAATGACCTCTGGTAACCTGTGATCAAGCATGCACGGGTACTAGGTAGCATCATTTTAATTGTGTGGCAGCCAATGAGAAACTGAAAGATTTTATATTTACTTAACTTTAGGTTAGCAAAGCCACTGATGTTAGCTTGAATTTAACATAAGTCATAAATTATGTTAAACAGTAAATGCAAGCTAGATTTTATCTCTTAACACTCGGTATCACTATCATGAAAGCAATATCACAGCACTATTCTATTGAAATTTGTCTAAGTAATATTGGGTATGTGCTTACTATATTTTCAATAAATGAATGAAACTCATCAGACTTTACCGTCACAGTCGACACAGACCTTCCAAGTATAAGTTGATTTTTAAAAAAACCCGTAAAAACTGCAAATACAGAGCTAGAAGTTGATGATTTTTTTTTGCTTGATAGGTTTGGCCACAAATATTGTAAATTCGAAATTATGGCAGGAAATGGGAACAAGTCATTTTCACAAGATCGTCACATGAATTGCAAATCACGCGAAACGTTTTGAGAACACAAACACGATGAATTGTCAGAGGACATAGTTCATAGACTTGCTCGTTGCTTCCCTTACCTACGAATGGTTGACATTCCTCAATTTTCATAAGATGTTGCGGATCAAACCATTTTTCAACATAACTGTGGGCTGCATTAAAAAATTTACGGCAGGAAGGAAAATCAGTGACGCAAGAAACCATAAATCAGCCTTCCAGCGATATATGAACTTTGGAAACGACGGCCAACGATTTGTTGACAGCCGGTGCAAGTTTACCCTACAGGACTCATTTTGCAAGTATTTGATTGGCTGATGCAATGATTGGAACGATATTCACCAATCACAAACATTGTTATTTAATTCTGTTTCCCGTTCCCATAGGATGGTCTAGGATTGCATGATGGGAAGAGAAAGTCGATGGAATAATGGCCGACTGGAGCAATGGGTTAAATTTTAAAGTCGCGAACTTTATCCTACAAGGTCGTAACTTTTAGTGATTCGTTTCGACAGTTATGGAAAGTCCAGAAAATCTTCTGAGTGAGAGCGATTCTGATGCAGAATTTTTTGATGCTGCAGACGAAAGTCCCTGCCCTGCCGTGCCCCCTTCCCAGGCGAAGTACGTATAAACTATAAATTATTTGAAACAGGCCCATCAGCTTGTGCGGTTTTACTAATACTCTTTTGTTGTCCAGTTTATTGTTGAAATGAGTTTCTTCAAGGCCAATACTTACCAGCTGTCTCCTTAAAACTGAAACAATTGTATAAAATGCCCTTTATGAAATGGAAAGAAATTGAGTAATACAAAGCTAGGATTTTGATACTTTGTGTCAGCGAAACAACCACTTGTCGCGTCGCCATACAGTATGCACGAAATTCACCTGCTGTGTTCACACATTCATCTCTAGGAAACCTGGATTTAGTACCGATGAAGAGACTCGATTACAAGCCACGTCAAAGGTAAATGGTATTACTTTTTTTGTTTGCTTAGATTGCTATTTATATATATTTATGTCTCGAACATGGCCAAAGGCATTTTGTCCTGTGATTGCGGTCGACTTATCTAATATCTGATTATGTTTTCCAAGACAAGTAGATGTTTACTGTGGGATTCTGTGCCAATATATCGATGATGTAATGTCTGTTTTGAAAATTTAATGGCATATACTCTGCCGAGCTCAAACGTCAGATTGGCATAAATAATTTTTAGATAATTTTCATAAATGATTACCGTCTGCTAAGAAAATAGACCCTTGAAGATAATAAATGAAAAACAATTTTAATAAGGATCGATAAACGAAGGGCAATCAGAAATTCTTCTAGCAGATAGATAAAGAATTGCCAGAGTTAGAATAATTTTTATTTGTAAAAAGTTTATCATTTGTATGATTAAAGGATATTGTTATAGTATGTTAATAGCTTTCAGCTTATTGAATCATGGGCTAGTCACTGAAACGTGTTAACCCTCACCTCACCCCTCAGTGCTTGGACAAGTCAAGACTGATCAAATGCCCCACCCCCTGGGGATACTATGTTTTTCAGTTTTGCATAAAATCTCATAGAATCCCCCAACCCAGGGTTTGCTTGTACCATGTAAAACAAAACAGTGTGCATGGTCACGGTTTGTTCAACATAAAACAAAGCAGTTTGTTGAGCTTCACAGCCAGTTAATTCTATCAACTATGCTTGTACACAGTCATAGTAAATAAAGTTTGTGATGAGGAGATCACATTAATTAATTTGTGGGAGACTTTATACATGTATTTTAAAAAGCAAATGTACTGACAAGATGAAAAATGATTGAGATAACAGGGCTCAACATTAATGTTGGCCTGATTGCTCCAAGGCACCTTTTACACCTTTAGGCCATTTTGGGCCAGTAACTTTTGAAAAGTGGCAACTTGATGGGGCCAGCAACTCTTTTAGAAAATCACTTTGTGAATTCTGTCAGTGATAAAATACCTGGTCATTTTTTGGTTGAACAAGATATAAGAACTCAGTCAACTTATGACACCCATGTTTAACTGACTTTTGTCATAGTTAGATTTTTCTTATTGGGTCAGGGCACTTTCATGCTGGGCCAGTAAGTTTTGAATTTTACTGGCCCGATGGGCCAATGACCTAAAATGCTTAACATCGCCTTAACAAAAATGAATGCTAAAATGTGTGAGTCTCATGCAGGATGTGAGACTGAGTATTGATATTATCTCTACTTCATTTGAAGAAGCTGATACTTTCAGAAGTGTGGCCATGTGGTGCATGTACTACTACTACTGTTACTAACTACTACTACCACCATTATTACCACTATTACTACTATTACTACAGTACTATTACTATTACTACTACTACTACTATTACTACAACTATTATTACTACTACATACTACTGCTGCTACTACTACTACTACTACTAATAATAATAATAATGGTGTTACCCAGATGGCATTTCCATAGAGTGGCTCTTCATCCATCTGGGGGACCAATAGCTTAACATCCCTGTCCAAGGATGGTGTGATGAAAGGCCACCTAAATATCCAACCCCATGGCCAAGCCGGGAATCAAACCCGGAACCTTCAAGTTTCTTAGCGGTCTGAGATCTTATCAACTGTCATTACACACACTGGGTCATACTGTGCTATACTTGTTAGCAAAATGGAATCAGGTAAAGCTGAAAAGAATGAAAATATTTTCAATTTGAGATTTCATCATTGTGCCCAATTTTCTTTGAAGAAGGTCAAAGCCATCATTCAAGTGTAACTGAGCTGTAGGTGAATTATGATTAATTTGACAAGGACTTTTGATGTTCAAAAGTCTTTTAATTCTTGGATGAAGAACAATAAACCGTCCCTGACAGTAAGGTGTTACGGCTGTGTCAAATGGTCGTTCACACACAATTTTATCTCTACGTGACAAAATGGTGAATTAAAAACTATTACATTTATTTACAGATAAAAACTATTACATTTGTATTTGAAATTCTATCACGTAAGCTGTAATACTGGGTGACTATTCCTGAGTTCAGAGAAAACAGACAACCAAAACTTATTAAATCAAGTTCACTTGGTTACACAAGGTTTGACACACTTGAACAAAAATTAATGTGAATATGTGTACATGTAAAATTTTCATTAAAAGTAAACAAAACATCAAAATATTAAAATCACATTTTCTATGAATTTTCTATTACTGACACAAAGTAAGTCACAAAAAGATGTTTAATTATAACAGCTTGTCCTTAACATTCTTGATAAACACTGAAGCAAGCCAGTAGAGTGCTTATGCATTCCAATGGACTTGTGTTAAATTGCTATGTTCTGATTAGCTTTTTTGCCCATAATTGCAATACACAATGCAAACTAGGTTGTATGACACTTTGTATAACCTGATGGTAAATGGCTATCACAATGTACTTTAAGTTAATTTGAACAGAGGTCAGCAGATAATTATACCATGCATAACCACTCTCACTTTGTATTTTGTTACCACATGATGAAACTCTTCTGAAACATCTTTCTCAAACTCGAAAACAGGCAAACTTGTATGCTTTCCATTAAAAGAACGAGAGGGAAATAAGAGAGTTTGCCAAAAATTAATGGGTTGGCTCAAAGAATGTTACAAGAGACAGCTTATGCTGGAAAATTGTGGGCTTTGTGTAAAATTTTTTCTTATTTGAGCTTTTTTTACACAGTTTGCCAATATACATGTAGTTCTCCATCTTTGATTTTACATGCAGAAAAGAGTAATTTAAGAAAATGTCCAATTTTCATCATAGTGGCACTTAAGAAAAGTGGCTAATAGAAACACAAGTAAGTATATGTAGCTGGTCAATTTTGTTGCCTGCTGGATTTTGGAACACATCTGTCTCATGTCTGGGTATTACATGTACATTTCATTCTGAAAATAGTTTATCAGGTGATGTCACTCATGAAAAACTGTAATTATAATTAATAGTAATATTTAATTTTATTCCACAGAGTGAAAAAGATGGCCTGAGACTTGATTTGAACCAAGACTTCAAAGACACCTTTGACTGTGAGGATGGACCAAAACTGTCAGAAAGAGAAAGAACAGAAAAAGTTAAGAATCACAGTTCTGCAGTCTATTCCGGTTTTGGAAGCCTCTCACCTATAACAGAATGTGATTCAGTTGAACAGTTTGAAAGAGAAATTAACACAGGATCTAAGTGCGAAGATGATTCATCACAGAGTAATAAAAGGCAATCCAGTCATTCATCAGCAACCAGCACACAGTCAGATCAGAGGTCAGATGACTCTAAATGCCCAAAGTGTAAAACTGCTAGTGATAATGATGTATCCAAAAGAATATCAAATGAACAAACTGCTGTGTCTATGAGCACTACAGGTGTAAATTCTGAGATTACTAGTTCTTTAGGCAACACTGTGAACAGTTTGTCAATAGAGGAAGACACTCCTCCCCCTGTGGCACCTCCACGGAGAAAACGCAAGAAAAAACTAAATAATACTATGCAAGGACAGGTTTGTGTAATAATTAATAATAATTATACTATTTTTTATTGTGTATATTACTGTTACCTGATACTAATAACTAAGTTGTACAGTCATATACATTGTAAAATTAGTAATGTTAATCGACCTAAAAGGAGTTCACTTCAGTCTGTTGTCATAAATTATTATGAATGATAATAAAAATAATAGGACAACTGTTAAGCAGGAGTCTGATTTGTTTATCACAAGTATTGTATGTATGATTAGACAGTGCCCACACCACATATTATTTCTTAAATAAAAGAACCTTTAATGGTAGAGCTCCAAAATTTGTTGTGACTTTTCCCAAAATTTATTAAAGAATATTAATTTTCGAGGTGTTCAATTTGTTTGTTTCTAAGTGACAGGTTGCTATAATTTTCCTGATTTTTCTCCTCATTTTAATTTTATGGATTTTTCCTGCCAGACTGTAATTTTTATTTAGAATTAAAGTTCATTCCAGTAGTTTTCAGATATTTCATATGAGTTAATTACTTATATTTGACGTAATGAGCATTCTTTTTGTATGGACTTAATTTATTAGTGTGACAAATTTTGTGTATAGATGTATGTGGTGTTAAGACTGTTGGAGTTATAGGCTGGCAGACACTTTCAGCCCCAGGTACCAAAAAAAAAAGCTCAATATGAACACAGACAGTCCTCTTGTTAACATTTTATTTTGTGTGCTCAATATTAATAGGTGATCAGTCCATCAGATAAAAATGCACCAAGTTCTGTTGGAGATCAATCTCCATCTGATCAACCCCAGATACATACAACAGCAAACCAGCAAGTGGACACTGGAAGTCAAGAACAGAACAGAGATAATGATATTGACACACTTAGTAAGGCTATACTTCAGAGTGACCCTAGCATTAAACTGGATGGTAACACTCAAGAGATGAAAGAGGTGCTAGCAAAAACTAACTTAACAGATTGTGAAGTTGTCTCCCCCCTTGGACTGGACTCAAGACTCAAATCACCATCAGTATCTTCCCTGGGTAGCAGGTCAGATTTATCTGATACATGTAGCTATGCTAGTGTTGCCAGTGGTATTTCAAATGGCCACATAAGGAGGTCTGGGTCACTGACGTCAATGGGAAGTACTCATTCACAAGTTGGTCATACCCCAAACCTTGTTCGGGTCAGATCAGCATCTGGAAGACCACTTTCAGACACGGTGAGTTGAACCACATAATTATACTATACCATATATACATAAATTATTGTACATGTGTTACTGGTGCCATGATATATAGTGTTTCATTTCCACCATGAAGTGCTTGTTTGGCTTGAACAACTAGTTCATTATTTAAATTTTTCATGTTCTATGCTGTTACAAACATTATCTCAAGTTCTGCTTTAACATCTGTTGATTGTCTTTGTAAAGTTACTTGGCTGTACACTGACACAGCAATACCGTTTTACATTTATGATACCTGATGTGCTCAATGTTAAGTTCAACCTACAGATGAAATATGGTGAAAGCCCCTGGAACAAAGGGATGTAGGATACAGGGGGTGTTAAGGTGGGGGAGGGGGTAATGATGGTAATAGAAGCATCACATGTTCATTTTTTGGCTTTCTTGAATTCTTGAATTTTATTTTAATACTACTGGTGTCTGAAATTGAGCATCGTGATTGTTGAGCAAGAAAACCTCAATGAATCATCTTAACCGTGTTTTTACACTGAAAACAGTTTTGATGTGAAAACAAGACATTTTATTGGACCAATTGACATAAGATCTGGGCTAGTGAATTTTACTGCTTTCTAGCACATGGCTAGTACTTGGAAATCTTTTTGGGCCATGGTCAGTACATTATTTACATATTATTACATAGGTCTTTCAATTATTTTCATTGAAGGTAACCTGATGTCACTAACTGTTTCTGGCTTTGGTTACAAATTGAGTTTGATTTGTATCCCAGGTTGTGTGAGCTTAATAGACACATTTAAAAGTGTTTAAAAACATTAGTTTGTAAAATTAATGCCACTTTGCTTTGACCTGATTTTCCAATTGAAAAATCTCTCCACTTGTTGTAATAATTATTGCAAAACTCCTTAATTGTAGGAAATTTTGGAACAAGTAATGATTAGGAACTTGGACACAGGAGAATTGGTTCCATTAAGTGTTGCTGAAGAAAAACTCCCAGAGTGTACTAACCCACTGGACTTGCATATCATAAAGGTCACTTCTGAATACTCCAGGTCAGTAATCTGAATCACTAAAATGTTGGTTCTTGTGCATGGTTTTCAATAAGAGCTGGTGGCCGGCGAAACTTGCCAGCTAATTCACATGAATTCGCCGTCTACTTTCATTGAGAAACCCGCATAAGTTTACAAACAATATTCGGCACGA
>JANSTQ010150001.1:0-11832 GCA_026167885.1 Bergia puertoricense
TTTACGTTTTACTAAACTATTCGTCTCTGTCGCCCAATCTACTCTTCCATAACCGTTGTGTTAATATCTTATCGTTTACGTTTTACTAAACCATTCATCTCTGTCGCCCAATCTACTCTTCCATAACCGTTGTGTTAATATCTTATCGTTTACGTTTTACTAAACCATTCGTCTCTGTCGCCCAATCTACTCTTCCATAACCGTTGTGTTAATACCTTATCAGTTCCCCAATGCCCCATCTTAGTTCAAAAGCCCGTTACAGTCAATGAAAGTCACGTGACTGCCCTATGCAAAAGTTCTTTTATTTTAGATTTCAAAAACTTCAACCGTCTACCATAACTATCTTAGATCGCCAATGTGAATGCAACATTTTTAATTTTCAAGTAAATCCTCATCAGTTCGACTATAACTCAGATACTTCGAAAGGGCATTAATTTGCGGTCATTTGGTCTTCATGATTGCTCTTCTGAACGTTTTTGAAGAGTGACCGTGTAAGTATACCACCGTCTTGCTTTTGTTAAGTTTCAAAGATCAGCCAAAACTTAAAATCAACAGTCATTAAGAACTGCAACAAAAATCTTCTGAGTATGGTTCTTACTCGACTTCTCTTGACTGCAAGTTCATCCACGTCTATGAATGTCACTTAATTAGCGATATTTAATTCATTTAGGAAAAAGTCAGGAGCCAGTGGAGATAACAACGGACAGGATGAGAAGAACCTTCAAGTCTTTCCTCAATCCAGACGAGTTGTGAGCCCCAAGAAACACTTTGCTTAAACTGAAGACGTTTTGGAAAAATTGTGAAGGAATATTTGTTACTGCGATAAAGTAGAGCAGCCATGTGGCATGGCAAGTCCTTTCACGGATTTTATTTAGCCAGGGAAAATAGTTTTGACGCAATGGCTATAATTTTCCAAGACTTTGTGATGCAACCAAGTTTTTTTCTGTGTGTTTGTAAATGTTTAAAAAAAGGTCTGAAAACTGTACTTTTCAAAAGCATATGATCTCGAGAAATCTATTGCCATTAGTATTAACCAAACAGGTGAATAGTACTTTTCGCGCGCTCTGATTGGTTCATCTCCTGTGCTATTCACTTCGGTCACTCATGCATGAAATGAGCGCGCGCGCGAGATGGACGTGTGTAAGATTGAGGCTGAAAATGGAAATATATTATTTTTAAAAGTGCTATTCACCTGTTTGGTTAATACTAAAACAATTATCCCCCTCAGTGTTGGTGCCTAGCGATAGATATTTACCACTAGTCACTTCCATTTCGGCGGATAACTGACCGTAACAAAAAGATGCCGACTGGTATATTTACCCATAACTCCTAGCGCACGAAAAACCTGAAAACGCTCATAAAAACGTAGAGAAAGGATCTAAAAACTTCAAACCTAGCATACACAATGTGGTTAGTGTGTGGACACGTTTACCAAACAATGGTCTTCCACGTTCACCTGTTCACTGTGTTAGATTCGCAAGGTATTGCGGTCAAATATATAGCCGCCATCTTTTTCGGTATGGTGGATTGTTAATTATTACTAGACCCAGGCTTCATCTTCGCAGGTTTGAAGCCTGGTAGAATTAAATGTTGAAAAAAAAAACTCAACTAAGGTCTTGAAAAGACTCTTATGTCATTTCAACACCTCATAGATACGCTGTCCGTATGTAAACAAGTTCATTGGTTTATATTTCACAGAATTTGATTTAAAAGTCAGCCTTAAAGAGATGTATAGTAATTGGAAATTTGTAAATAAATACCCTTAAATACCGTATTTGTTTGGACACAGGTCTCTTCCATACTTATGCTTTACCATAACAATAAAACATGCACAGTATAAGATTTGTGTGACTGGAAGTGTTAAAGCTAATGATGTGTTCATTTTTTTTGTATAAATTATATCTGAAAAGATATCAATGTCATTCCCTGGGCATTTTGTCCGTCATTTGGCGGTGACCAGGGGAAAAGCCCAGGGAACTAGATTAATTTGTGTTCTTCAAGTACTCAACTTTTCATTTTCCACGATATTATTGTTCCTGGCAATCGTATCATGGTGGGTAATAGAAATCCAAAAATTTGTCGTAGTCCTTTTCATCTGTTTTAGCAACTAGCAGAACTGTTTAATATAAAAGTGTCGTTTAGGATTGTAGAAAAAATCCTTTCTTTCAACAAAGAACGGGTTTTCCCTCTTTTATTACCAGACCCCAACCCCGTGCACCTGCACTGCCTAGTTCTTGGAAAAAATCTTGTGCAGTAAGAGACGAACCGTTTGATCGTGTGATGTGAAAGTGACCGGAAGAATCTCTTGCAGGTTGCGTTTTCGTGCAGTGGATCGTTGGTTGCACATTTTTTCACTTTCCCATAATTAAGGCCTGTTTCAAACGTCGCGTCACTGCTGTGCCGAATAAACTCGACGTTAGCACGGCAGTAGCACGACGTTTGAAATCATTTGGTACGGCAACTCCAATTTAATTCGACATGGCAAGTAAGTTGGACGAGGTCTGCCGGCTACACAGCAGTACTACGGCCTGGTTTCAAACAGTGTGCCACTGCCGTGTCGCTTACGTTCCTCTTTTATTGCCTTTTTCTGACAGTTTTGCATTTGGTGGACAGATCTTAATTCGCCGTTTGAAACCACTGTCGTGCCATCGCCCGTGCTACTGCCGCTTCGAATTCTATTTGGTTCGGCACGACAGTGGTACGACGTTTGAAGTAGGCCTAAGGATACTTTTATATCGAATGGGCTGGTTTAGACCCACACCATCGCCAACCCATAACAATCCATGGAAACAATTTTCGTTCGACTGGTATCCTAAATTAGCAAAAAATAGTACTATTTTTTTTTAATAATTCGACCAAAGTGTAGAAAACGGTACAAGACACAAGTGAATCACACTGTTTTGAGGTAGGTCAAGTTTATTTCAACAAAGATAGCAATTTATTACCGATTTTATAGATTCGGGCAATTCCCCATACAGTTTTACACTCTCTCACAAATTAGTAGTCCCTTATGAGTTATGTATTAGCTTAACATCACGCACATCACGTCGTTCGTTGGGTCGATTACTTAAGGCATAAAAAGTCGCTATATAAGCTTGGATAGCCTGTAACAAACACAACACAGCGCACATAAAATATGTGCTATTCTATTAATGTTGCTCATAACTGAATGTTGCAAGTAATCGCTGTCGAAAAAAAGAAGACTTAAACACCTTTTGTTTTTTGCTACAAGTTTCGTTAATAGCGATGAAGGAAAACGTGCTTTGCCTCAGCTTTGTTAACGCTGAATTAGAAATTCAAATGAGCTTAAAACATACATGTACAGCTTGCTTTACATATTTGAAAGAAGCAAACTGCTCGACTGAAAGGATCAAAGTTCCTACCTCATGTATTCCTATTCCGTAATATGGTCCAGCGAATGAACGTACATTAATGTGAGGCTAACATGACAAATTTAAAACGGTTAGCTTCAGTTCAAAATATAGATGTTATTAACTTTAAAAAGAGTGTGGCGTAGTGTGACTCGTAGTGGAAGATGTGCGTGTTTTTAAGGGATGTGCAGATCCAAGGTAACCGAGTTTGCCATTAAACCATTGAACTCGTAACAAACAACCTGTTGATTACTGAATGCTATTATAAAAATTATTTCAGCACAATAATGGCTTTTATTATACATGAAGTTTTAGAGAGTGGACACTGGAACAGTTGTCAGTGGTTTTTGAAACAGAACTTGACAGAAAAAACCAGTCAACATCCCTTTTACGTCCTCGTACATATTGACAGGGTTCTAAGTACTCCTTTTAGAAATATCATTGTTGTCAGAAACAACGCAGGACAACAAATAAATATTAGTACTTCAATTCTTATTCCCTTGAGCTAGACTTGTTATAGGTGATTTTTCTTTTCTGCCAAGTATTGGTGCCGAAAACTGTCGGGTTTGTTCACCAAAACAAAAAAACTGCTAAACTAATCGCTGAAGAGAAATCAAACGTTAACACATTCACACTTTTGTCTGCAACAAGAAGGCATGATTCAAGTCATAGGTTAACATTTATTTGATTAAAGCTTAGTTTATAATATACAAAAGAAAATAAATAATTTGTATATATATCTCTGCATCTTATCTGTTCACAAGAGAATATGCAAAACATCTGGTAAAATGCTTTACAAACTTTTTAAAAGCGCCTCCCGAATCACTCAGAGGGATCATTTATAATTTAGTTGTCTGGAAACTTATCCAGTCATGGAAAATACCCAGGATATCACTGACTTGCAATGGCAGTCGGGCTCTTCAATTGCATTTGCAGTTGAAAATAAGACAGACCATTGAATGGTTATAAAAACGATATGCAACCACCTGAAAATCTTTGGCTCCCTTTGATTGGTAGGTTTGCAGATCTATGGCATAGAGTTTTACAAAATGAATTGTATACAGAAAGTTTTTGTTGGTTAATCAAGCACACTTATTTTGTATGGAAATACATGAGTTAACCTGCCACTAAATTAATTCAAAAGTATATAATGGGGTAAGAGAGAAATGAGGAGCAAAAGAAAAGCTGGGGTGAATTAAGGGGGGAGGGGGAGGGGGGGTCGCAGGCAACAGATACCCTTTGCAGGCATTCCATTCCATAATTTGGGGTACTGCCTCCCCTCCCCCTTTCCAAAATTTCTAGATATGCCCTGAAAGTTTATTTCTCCTCCTCTGCCCCACATCACCGCTGGTTCTTCTCTCGCTTACAGACGCATCCTCTTCCCTTCCCTGGCTTGGGTCTCCAAGAAATAAATCATGTGAGTTTCCGCTATAAATATGCCAACATTCTTACAAAACTGATAACAAAATTAATTTATATAATTTATTACAGTATGTGATATTCCAGAAAATAATATCCATCCTGCATGCCAGAGGAATGTATTTAGATATTTTCCTGGAATCACACTTGTAACTTAAGTCAAATGTTATAATATCCTGCTAGCTTTGTGTGCTAGTATGTTTGCAAAATTCAACTGAGATGGCCAATGTGGCTATAGCACAAACATGAGATCTTGTGGTTGTGACAGCAAACATCTTGTCATTAATAATAATTACTAATTTCTTAGTCTTATTCACCTTCACGTCTGGAGGAGGAGCTATTTATTAAAAATGTGCATATTCAGCTTCTCAATTGTTAAATTTTTTTTATCTATCTAGAAATTGATAAGACCTTTTCTGAGTAAAAGATCAAAAACAAATTAAATTACGATGTATTGGTACACTATTCTTACTACTCTTCTTGGTACATTTCTGACATTTTTAAGAGCCAAAACGAAAGACCACGATCAAAATAATACTTTAATAGTCTTGCCATTGTTTTCACTGCTATAATGTGACCTTCAAAAACAAAACCATTATATAATCCAGAGTTTGGATTTGAACTTTTGTCAGTCAAGCACAAGTAAAAGAGATTAACTGACTGCTTATCTAAAGGCAAACATAACCAACCAATTTTAAAATTAATGATTTTATAATGAATCAATTCAAAGATCTCCTGACAGGACAATTTGTGGTTGGTACAGCTCCTCCAACTGCCTGAAAGTTCAGCTCTGTTTGAAATAAGTTTTGATTGGTACAGCCCAAAACAATTCAAAAGAAAAGTGAAAAAACCCAGGGTCATGTAGCCATAAAAATAATGCTAATGACCCAGAGCTAACTGCACTAATACAAAAAATAGCAGCCCATTTAGCAGCTATTGTTGTCTCCTAAATACCCATCCTCTCTCCCTATTGCCAACTTGGACAAAGAACTTGTGTTATTTCCAACATTCTGTTCTTTTTCAAGTGTTCCTATATGGGTGTTAATCTTCTGATACAATGCTGCACTCCATTTATGTTCTAAATGAATTCCCTGAGCATCTTCCATGCCAACTGCCTCATCTAAACACTTCATTGCTTCCTCATATCTATCATGCTGGTAATAATCTTCAGCCTGACAAAGAAAATACAAATACTTGGTCCTTACTGAAAGCTTGTCAATGTTTTGCCTGAGCACAGCTAGGGAAATCTCAACAACTGAGGCACTGCCTGCTGCAGAGATTTCAATGTTTGGCATGCTGAGCAGAGCCAATACTGCCAGCCTTGCATGTGTACTATACAGCTTTTCTGTCACACTAGTAGCAGTAACACCATCCTTGTAATGCAAGAGTGCTTCATTAAACTTTGCCATAGCTTCTTGTTGAAGTTTCTGAGCAAACTTTGACATCTTCTTGGCAAACGCCACCAGTACAATGCCCTCCTGAAAGTAAAGATCTCCAACATCTTCACAGGATTGAAAGCCTTCAAGCTTTTTCCTTGCAATCTCAAGGGACTCTTCAGCACTACCAAGGTTACCATCTGCCTCATGTACCTGGGACAGATACAGGTATGATCGACCAATCAGCAGTGCTTTGTTTTTACACTTTGGGGACGAATCAACTGCATCTTTGATCCGTAATTTAGCCTTACTGAAAACTCCTTTGCGACACATCTCTAAACTTTGTTCAAGCACTATTGCAACCCTAATATCACAATCACTTACACTGTCCAAAACTGAGGATAGATAGCCCTCAAGCTCAGAATAATGCTGATTTTGTCTGAGTTCCAAAATCTTTTTCATGGTTTCTTTGTATCCTTCACATGAGTACAGCAAAGGCTGCTGTTTGATAGGCTTCAGTTTTGACTTGCTCGTAATTATATTCTTGGATGCAATATGCGGGAAGTAAGTGTTTGATATGTCCACATCCACTGAGTAAACAAGGCAATCGTCGCCACAAAACGAAAAGTTCAGGTGTTCTTTCGTCCCCCGCAGCACTGTTTTTATGCCGTGGAGTTTAAGAGAAATCGTTACTAAAAACCTGCCTGGTTGTCCAAAGAATCTGAACCAGAATCCCAATGACTTAGTTTTCGTGCCTGCTTTGTGTTCACTAAGAGGGCAACAACAATACGTAGCGTTCGGCGGGACATCACTCACTTCTTGCCCTTCACTCGTGAATCTTCGTACGGCCGTGACTTGAACAACATATCTCAGTCCTCCCGTGAAATGATTATCGTCATTTTCGTAGTCAAAATAGCAAACTGGCAGCGAAAGCTTCGAGGACTGACAGTTTACAGCAAGTTTAATACAACAGTCCTTCTTGGGGTCTGGAAATTTATGCCGGTTTCTCCCATTTCGAACGTGACTCGTTGGCTTCGACACTATTCGAATTTCTGCCTTTTCTTTCTGAACTCTCTCAAGAAGCCTCTTAATTGCGCCCTTACTATAGTTCGTCGGGACAGAATCCGGCAAGATTCCATTACTTGAATGACAATGTCGTTCCTTGGCCATGCATCTATGGCGATTCCTAACCTTTGTTTTCATCCTTGTGAAAACCACGCTCTCCGCAGCTCAAATGATATTTGGATGAACTTTGTACCGTCCGTGCCACTAGCACTGTTTACTCACTTGTTTATCCGTCACAACTCGTCAGCCATATTTGGCACGAACACGGCGGGAAACACGTTGACGCTACGTCATTCAACACGTTGACTACTCGGAAACTGCCGGAAACATTCGGAAGATATTCGGAAGTATTCGTAATCCGATCGAGAAACCAAAAGTTTGGTGCGTGGCTACCAAGCTCTAACAGAAAAGTTTTTCAAGATGGCGGCCCAGCTTTGCAGTGATACGAGCGAAGCGATGGATTTGGCGCCATCAAGAAAGCTTTATCTGAAACCTATAGCAAAACTGCACGTCCACGTAAGTCTACCAGAGATTAAAGTTGCTGGAGTTTCGATTTCAAACTGGGAAGTCATGGAACGGATCAAATCTATGGTTGCACCAGATCAGTTTGCGGTTTTGAAAGTCGTAGAGTCGTCACTGGAATTCATTCGTTTTGAAGGAGAAACGGACACAAAAGCACTTGTTAACAAGTTTATAACCAAGTTAGATGGAAAGTTCATAAAACTGAGCGGATTTTCTGATCCTCTTAAAGTTCGAACTGTGCAGGCATCGGTAAAGTTTCCGACTCGACATGAGTGGGAAGACTTTTTCAGGGCCAGAGAAGACTTGAGTGAGTCAAACCCAGGTGAACGGCCTGACACGATTGTCATTAAGGGTTTGCCCTCAAAATGGTTCTCAGATAAAGACTCGGGTCACAAACCAAGTGAGAAGGTTTTGACCTCAGTGTTTGAGCGTTTTGGAAAAGTACGCGCTGTTGATATTCCAATTTTAGATCCCTATCGACAGAAGATGAGTAAAAACAGCAGTGAATTTCAGACGTTTTATTTTGGTTCACATCTTCATTTTGATGCGTATATACAATATACTCAGTACCAAGGATTTGCAGCGGCAATGTCGGCCCTAAAGGAAATGAAACTTATGCAAGTTTCAGATGACTCAAGAGCTGCTTGTGCCAATATTCAAGTTGATTTTGATAGAACTTGTCATTTGAGTGCAAAGAATATTCGAAAGAGAAACTTTGAAAGACAGAGTCTAATAGATCAAGAAAAACGGGAAGAAGAGAGAAAGAGAAAAGAAAAAGAAGAGGAAGAAAGGAGAAAGGAAAAAGAGAGGTTAGAAGCAGAAAGAATAGAGGCAGAAAAACTAAGAAGAATACAAGAAGAAATTCAGAGAAAGAGAGAAAGAAGAAAAGCAAGAGAAGAAAAAAGAAGGAAGAGAAAAGAAGAGAAGAAGAAACTTGAACAGGAGAGAAAAGAGAAAGCTCGACAACTTGCTGAAGATATAAAAAGACTTGAAGCACAAAGGTTATTAGAAGCAAGGAAACTTTTGATCGAGTTGCTAAACAGAGTTTCAGAAGTTAAAATGCAAGAAGAAGAACAGAGGAAGAGAAGAGCAAAGGAACTAGAAATGTTGAAACAGCTTGAGGAAAAGAAAAGAAAAATTGATGAAGAACACAAGAGAAAGGAAGAAGAAGAAAGAAAACAAAAGGAAAAGATGGAGCAACAGGAAAAAGAACTGAGAGACAAGTTGGTCAAAAATTTAAAAAGGATGGAAGAAAGAAAAGAAGACCTTCAGAGAGAGCTGCTCAGAAAACAGCTTGCCAACAAAGTAAAACTTACCTCTGTTGTCATGAAGGGCAGTTGACAAAAAGACACTAATTTTTTATTGCAGTAAACAAATCCTTTCCATGAAAACAGTTGACACAATACACTTTTTATGCAACATTTTTTTTGCACAATGGGTAGTTAGCAGATCTATGCTTAATTTATTATTTACTGAAAAATTCTAAAAATTGCTTTTGGAAATATGTTCCATTTGTAGTTGACTGTAATGGTAAAAATCAACTTTACTATCTGGCATTAAAGATGAGAAATTGTTAAACCTCACTTAGTTACACTCATAACAAAGCAACAGATGCAGAAGAATATTACAGTCTCCAGAGTAAGTCAAAACAATGGAAGCAGATTGAAGCAGAATTCAGATAAACAACCTGGGCATAAGCCTAATTTGCATGCTGTTGCGTTGTAAGTTGTGCTCACTTTAAAAGTGGCACTGTGGTCAGTTAAGACTTCCACTTTGGTTTGTGCTTCAGTGTTTTTGGCTTACACTGGGACAGAAAAGATGGAACTCAGGAAGATGGAAACCTCCCTTCCATCAAGCTTCCATTTATGCTTTCATCTCCATCTCTTGATTTTCTCTAAAATGGAATCTTCCTTGTGGATCTGCTTCAGTTTTCATGGCCAGTATAAGAAAGTTTTAATAAAGCAGAATTTTCCATCCAGAATGTCCTGAAGGGCAAAAACAAAAAAATTTAATCTTGATTTTCATGAAATGTAAAGCGTAATGCCATATATCATGAAAATGGGTTCATATAAGTGTAAACTCAACAGAAGGAATGGAAGATTTCCTTTTTTTATTCTCAGTTTTTCTTTCCATTGAGCTTATGTTGCTGTAAAAGTAGAACACAATGCAAACACAAGTCCATTTATGCTTTCATCTCCATTTCTTGATTTTCTCTAAAATGGAATCTTCCTTGTGAATCTGCTTCAGTTTCCATGGCCAGTATAAGAAAGCTTTAATAAAGCAGAATTTTCCATCCAGAATGTCCTGAAGGGGAAAAACAAAAAATTTAATCTTGAATTTCATGAGATTTAAAGCATAATGCCATATGTCATGAAAATGGGTTCATATAAGTGTAAACTCAACAGAAGGAATGGAAGATTTCCTTTTTTTATTCTCAGTTTTTCTTTCCATCGAGCTTATGTTGCTGTAAAAGTAGAACACAATGCAAACACAAGTAGGAGAAAGTGTTCGATTATTGCCTTTGGTTTTCTGCTGTTGCTATAATTGCAAGCCTATTTTCACTGACATAACTGACATATATAAGAACTTTTCCACTTGTCTTACATTGCTTGTCAAAACCAAGCTAAACCTCTTGAGAAGTTCCATTCAATAATGGCACCTGGAAGGGTCTTAAGGTTGGGTTTTGTCTCGGGATTTATTATTATTATTTAGGGTGCAAAATTAAGGGAAAAGCCAGCCAAAGCCGGTTATTCTCACTGTAAGTCAAATTTTCTCAAAAATATGGTTAGCCTGCTCATGAGGGCTGGTTAAAATACCAGAAGACTGTTTCATGATACTCTGAATTCTTATTTCTTATATTGCTAGCTAACTTTCTTGTCTGGTCAACCAAAACACTTTCTGGGTTGGTTAAATAAATCGAACTAGGCCAATTGAAAAAATTCTTAATTATTTTGGACCCAGTTATTGTTATTTTTTTATAGTTGTGTTGTGATTCTGGGCAGTAGGAAAAGGAGACACTGGGTAGGTCTGGACCTCCCCAATTTTAAGCCAGTTTCATCTTCCTAGAGCAAATGTTCTACTATAATAGACACTGCATGTGACCACAAGTGCTATGTTTTGCCAAAAATGTATTAATGGAGACCGAATCTCTTGTTGTTTGCCTTTGTAGCAGCCAGTTTCTTGTACCTCTGAGGGCCATTACAATATTTTGCATTATTTAGAAGCTTTATTTGCCTTTTTCAGTTCACCCTCCCCCCCCCTCCCTAACTTGGAATTGCTTCCTATACCTATGGCCCTGTGATTGTCCCGCACCACATGCTTTATTCAAGATGATTGTGATCAAAACGGTGGATGCAATGAAAGACTTTTCTGATGGTTGCTTTGAAAAACTAAGAGTTTGAATATTCATGAAGAAAAGTACAAGTTTGGAAATCCTGAGAAAGATACAGTGCTTGGCTTTCTGGAATTCACATGTGTACAAGACAAAGTAATTAAATGAACTGTGATGATTTATCCAGCTGGGCAGGTCAAAATAGTTGTCAAATTTAATTCAGGCCACACCAATTTTGTTTCTTGTTTTACAATTTTTCTGGTCAATATCAAGGACCAGAGGGGGTATTAAAAAAAGAAAAGCTGTCACTAATACCAAAGATAAAGTGCTATTTTTAATTTTAAAAAAAATTTTGGGATAAATTTACAAATTTAAATTGTATCTACACAAGACACCAGTAGAGTATAATAATAAAGGTTGATATAAAACTCTAAAACCAGAAAATTTATCTTTGAATAGAAAACACATTTTACGATATCAATTAATTCATTTTTTCTTGTGTTGTGAATTGTTTTTTAATTTCAGCAAACTGATTGGACCGGAAGGTCCATAAAACAAGAAATATAATTGGTGTGACCTTGCATAATTTTCAGAATTCCTCACTGATAACAGTGATAACGTTCTCAGATCTACAGTAAGAAAAATAAAAACTTCACTAATTGATTTTTTTTGAGCCAATGTACGCAACAGGGAAACCCCTCCCCTCCCCCCGTTCATTTTTGTTCATTTTTCATTGAACCCCTCACCT
>JANSTQ010150012.1:0-11832 GCA_026167885.1 Bergia puertoricense
TGTTGCAGTAGCCGAGATTACTTGTGCCGCAAAAGGAAATGGGGAAAATAAGAAATGTTAACGTTGTCATAGAAACTCATACTGGTACTGCTTGATACTGTGCAAGTTTACAGTTGAACATGAAAACACTGCCAGCTCTTAAGGTTTTCTTAATTATTCATACACCGATCAAGCCCTAAATTCGGTATGTTTGTATTACTCACTCACCTTTCTCTGAATCACAGCCATATCATCCTTGTGCTTGAGGTTGGCACTGGCTCCGTCCTGTGGACCTTTCGCATGAGATGTTTCAAAATAATTTCTGATGGTGATATAGCCGAAATCAGAGGAAGAGCTGGCCACATCACACATGCAATGTCTGTTCTTGTACTGGGCAGAGCATCCGTCGGTCCACTCATGTAATACTTCGAGGCCAATCTCCTTAAAGTATCCGTCAATCAGCTGCCTGACTTGATGCACAGAGTGATTGTTATGCTTGCAATCTAGCGAGATGACAAAGAGGTGATCAGCGATAGCAACTGGATTATCCTCGGTGCTTTCTTCGCCATCTATTCCCTGAAGCGCAAGCCGGTGGAGAACTGTGACGTGTATGGATGTCTGGGCTTGTGCAAAGTATGAAGTCGTCTGTAGTTGATCCTGATGTCGGCAGCTGTAGTATTCCAAGTAGTCATGCACTGACAAACATTTCCAGGTGGGAGGTTATCAACCAACTTCTTCATTTGCTCGTTTTGCCACCTTGCACGGAACTGATGGGACGGAAAGGTTTCCAGTAGACCTTTCAGACACGTCCACATCTCACCAGGTCTTGTCTCTTTCTCATTCATTTTAAGCCTCCTTTTGGTCTGCATGCGAACAATAAAAACAATTGACTCAATCAACAGTATGTTCCTTAAACAAGCGCACGATTTCTGATACAAAAAAATATGAAGAAAAACGAAATTAACTAAAGAATAAAGAGTCGGTAAATAGTTAAAAGTAGTACTAAGTACAATTAAGAGGAGGAGATAGGCGCGGAGGAGGGGGCACTGAGGTTTCTATCTGAGTGTGCAAGGAATCTGAACGTTTTCACAAGACAAACGCAGTTTTACAAGATATGTGTTTTGCAAAAATACTACAACACAGACCAGCCACATGGATACATTTATTATTAATAAAAATTAATAAAAACTAACCGATGACGGAAGAAAATATAAATCAATGTTTTTGTCTTAAAACTAATTATAGTTTCTAGAGTGGCGGTTTGTGCCGCGTGATATATATATATATATATATAGTCGTTAGCCAATATCTAATGCATATGCTTAGAGGGGGAGTGGAGCAGGCAACCCTAGGGGATTTTTAGACATTCTGGGGTATGTTAATGCCAATTTTCCCTCCCCTGAGTGACTATTAGAGATTCCTGTATCAATTTTCAAAAGCATCTTTGAGAGGTAAAATTCGGAGCACTATTTATTTTTTTTTGTCGAACTTCCGACCCCTGGGGCAAGCTTCATAATCAGTTACCCTAAGGTTGCCTGCCCCCCACCCCCATCCCGACCTTGGGCAAAACATTGATAGGTGTTTAATTAGGATGAAAGCATGTAACACTCTACCTTTCCTTCGTTGTCCCCGCTTCAACGTATTCGTACTTTGACCATTTAACCATAGGAGCTGTTTCGCCTTCGTCTAGCTCTTGTCCATGAGACTAAGTTTGGAAACACCTCACTATCCAGGTATTCTCTCCAGTGGTATTCCTCCCCCTTCCTCTTCACACAACGTACTACTCACTCGGTCACCAAAGTGTTCGAAAACTGGATATGCTGGCATTGCATCTCCGCTCAATTGTTGTTGCCTTTTCCTAAATCCCATGCAAGACGGAAACAGTAATCTTGTTTCTACATGAAGTTTACAGCAGCAAGTGATTCGGTCCGCACTTCTTGGCGGGATTACAAAAAAAGGTTTGCAGCTTTCGAACTTGCGCTGGCCAATTTTGATTAAAGGAAATTTTTCCTGGGACTGTAAATAAACTTCAGCTTGTGTTTTTTCTAAAATTTGTTTGGGATGGGTTGCGTAGACTTTTGGAGTCAACCGTTTGTGTATTATATCTTTTTTGTTTCCAGTCGGTCTGGATATTCCTGGGCTGGCCCAAAAGTCATACGCCGTCTTCAGGTGTTCGTTTGAAGTTGCGTCACACCAAGTGCGACGTTCGACATACATCCAGAAGGAGTTGGGTTTTTTAATGTTCTGACTCGCATTTGAGCTGAACGCGTGACACGCTTCCGGTTAATGCTTAGTCTCCTCGCAACTTTCGACTTCAAGCGTTGACGACTGACCTTCTCTCCACACACAAAAGCAAGACCCACTTTAACTACCGCTCTGCAGTCGTCAGATCTTCAGTGCTTAGCGCTCTCTAAAGCCGTCTTGACATCTTTAAAGGCTGCTCGGGAAATAATTACGTCCTGTTCAGTGCTGATCTTCCTGGCAGTTTATCAAGCCGCTCTGCTCAAGACATCTGCGTGTAGTTGGGCTGCTTATTATTGCTTTCAATGTCGCTACTTTCTTCGATGGTGATTTTCGAAGCTTCGATGGACTTTTTGACTCGCTCGCCTTGGCTCTTTCACGTTGTTTTCTTTTGTAAAGTACCCAGTCGTATTTGGGTTTTTCTGAAGCATTTTGCCTCTCTGGTTTCCTTGCGAAGAAGCTTAGCTTTCTCAAGATATTTTGTTTTGTTTTTCTCGTAGCTACGTCTCCTAGACTCGTTCATCTTCTCCCTTTTTCGTTTTCGTGACTCTCTCGCATTCTCTCTACATTACTTGGTTTACCATTGAAAATTTAGAGCAAACGATAAAATCGTGTATCGTGGAAGTTTGGTTTAATTTATTTAACACTGTGCCACCAACAATACCGTGCAGAAATAGAATGGTCAAACCCGTGCAATCAAACTGTATACTGAACCTTGCCGTATCAGACCGTGCTAGTTTGTAACCACCGTGCCACTAACTTTGTTCAAACGATGCTAGACAAACCGAGCAAAACGGCGTGGGCAACACTAATCTGCGGAACGGCAGACTACAGAACTTGCAGACCGCGGAACCTGCAGAACCATATAACAATATAAACATTTCACGTTTGCCCAAACTACGAGCCCCAGGGAACATTGTAGCATTTACATAATAAAGTAAGTAGTTATTGAAACCTTTCATTGATGAAAGCAAGCGTGGCTTCACTTAGACTGGTGCGAGGGGCATCCGCTTCGCTAAACGAGATCACGATGCCATTTCCAATTTCGATCCAGTCATCCTGAAGTACTCCCAGTGCAATGTGCTACCAACTGATAGAAATTGAATTGCTGTGTAAAATTTTTGGATTCACACTGAAAAGGAGTTCGATTGCAGAAAACGAATCTCAATATCGAGGACCCATGTTTACATCGATTGTCGCCATCTCGGATTGGAACCGGGTGGAACCCACATCTTTGCTCGGCCAAAGCTCTTTTTGCCATATCAGTCGAAACGATTGTCAAGATCAGCACATTTTAACTACTTCTGAAAGCAATAACTATTTCTATTTCGGCCAAAAGAATCAGAAGTTCATTTCCATGCCTGGTGACCGACTTGCTTCTTTTTGTATTGCCATGTTTACAACCAAACTGCAGCTAGTGCTGGTAAAATGTTAAATGACTACACCAGCCGGTTGCAAGCAATTGAAGCATGTGACTCGGCCAGTCTTTTTTGTGCGCAATGCAAACTGGTTTACTCCCCCCTCCCCCCTGGTCGTTTTTCAGTCCACTGTAATATTGGCCGAGTAAAGATCTGGGTTCCACTCGGTTCCAATCCAATATGGCGACAATAGATGCTCAAAAAAGAGATTCGTTTTGTGCGATCGAGCCCCTGGTAGCGGGAGCCCCTCACACCAGTCTAAGTGAAGTCACGCTTGCTCTCATCAGTGAAAGGTTTGAATAACAATTTACCTTATTATGTAAATACTACAATGTTCCCTGGGGCTCGAAGTTTGGTTTATATTTTTATATGGCTCTGCAGGTTCCGCGGCTTGCAGGTTCCGCAGTCTGCCTTTCCACAGATACTAGGGAGTTTAAGCAACCACTACGGCTACGTCCACGAGAAAGATGTAAAACAAAAGGTTTAATTACCAAAGACAATCCACTGCACGTGAACATGCACCAAGCTGACCACCTGGCCACCGTCGAGTTCAAAACTACAACGTGAAAAACTCTGATTTGGGGTTTTCTAGAGAACGTGAACGTCGATATACAAATTGTCTTGTTATTGGTTCGGCCTTTCAACCAGAACTTGCCGTTTGCTCGATTCGTACTCCACCATACAAACAACAATAAAAAGGATTTGGATGGTAAACGAAAGAAAAGAGAAAAACAGAAAGTCGGTTCTCAGTCGACGTTGTCTGAGCCGTAGCTGTACCAGCTGTTTAAAGTCCCTAGTGTTACCCCCAAACCGCGCAATCAAAACCGTGCCATAACTATCGAACCGTGCAACATTGTTCAACCGTGCGAGGTTGTTTACCGCAGTGCCACGCGAGATATCTGCAACCTTCGAAGCTGTAGTAATGGCGTCTTGGACATTACAAGTGAATCTAGCAAAAGATAATTTAAAACATCTTGCCAAGGTTTTTAATGTAATGGAAGGTAAAAAAGCAGAACACGACATAAAAACAAGTGATGATCAGGTATCTTTATGGCTGAAACCAGTGAAGTGTGACCGTAATTGGCAAGCAAAGAACACCACTCCATTTGTAATATAAATTTGGACAATGCAAGCGAACTCAAAAATCGTATAATTTTTAGTATTTGAAAGTAATTGTTTTACTTGCAAACATTCTCGGGGAATTATATCAGTAATAAATGACTTTTACAAATTTGAAAATAAATTATTAGGGCGCTTTGTTTAGTAAACGATATTTAAAAATAAATTTCGGGGTTTGACAGCGCTCTTGTAACGCATCATGGCTCCTGATGGTACTTTGCCAGCAAGTTTTTCTCGATTTCCGCGACGATAAATCAATAAATGGGAGTTATTCGGTTACAAAAGGAAAAAGAGTACTAGTTTCCTTCATCGGAATGAATTTGAGAATGGCAAGACCGTTAAATTTTATTTTAGAGTTCTTCAAAGTGTGTATGTTGCAATTGTTATCCAACATCGTGCACATGGGCTAATTTTTACACTTTCTCTCTCGCACTTTGAAATTAGGGAGCATTCATTTTTGAGAAGGAGGCAGAGTCTGTTTGGTGCAGCAAAGTAAAGCAAATGTATGCTTGCAGGTTAAACTTACTCATAATTTTCTTTATCAAACTCTAACACTGTTAAGTTTCAGTATTTCTTCAAATTCCAGTGATTAAACATTGTTTCCTGACATTTACAGAAGTGGTTGTCAATTCTCAAGAATTCAAACTTGAATACACTCAACTATAATCCAAAGTTACATTCCAGAAATGAATGTGTGGTTATCGCACTACACCCGTCCAGTACATCATCCTCAAGATCACTGCTGCTTTCACTGTAACTGCCAGAAACTGCTGCTGCTGTTTGTTGTGTCTTTAGTTACAATGGTTTAAACTTGAATACTTTCTGCAACAAATCCAAAACTATAAAGTCACAATTAAATTTCAGATGTTATTAACGCGTGCTGAACATACTTAACCCATCTGGTACGTCCTCAAGATCATTACTGCTTTTCAAAAGAACTGATAGAACTGATGCTGCTGTTTGCAGTATTTTCAGTTCAAATATCCCCACGATGTCCTGCTTGGTATAAGGCGGTGCAGCATGAAAATGATGCTTGCTGTTGTGAAGTTTTCGGAATTACTATGAATCATTTATGACACTACTTTGGTTTTTCGTTTTTTCAATCTTCTATTTTTCCATCACTAGATCTTGTCTATCTTTATACCTTTTGTGATTTGATAGTTTTTGATTGTCAATAGCAGGGGCAAGTTTTGGCAAACTGGTTTGCTGCTCTTTCTTTTATTTTCTTTTTGTTTGCACTTTCTGGTTCATTTTGAAATCACTGAATTAAATTCAGCTCACATCACATCTTCTGAATAAAGCTCCTGTGGCTGATACCAGTATAGAGACAGCCTTGCTTTCTGAGTCTGATCCAGATGATTCTGATTCTGAGAATGAAAATAAAATTATTGTTGAGTTTGGTGGTGATGGAGATGTACGTAAATGAAACATATTGTAATGTTAACTATTCAATTCCAGTCATTTAATAACACTATTAAGTTGTTTGAATTGGTTGTGGTTTTTTCAATAGAATCTAAGCATACACAATTGTTTTTCTTAGTAAGTCTGGTCATAACTGGCTTCATAAATTAATTCTGTCCACGGTTTGGCGCATCGCGCTGTAATAGGGAGCTTAAGAAACCAGAACGCGTACATCAACGAAGACGGCTGCTAGATTTTGAACCTCTTGTTTTCTTTTTCTTGTTTGTCTAACTTATACGCTTCTTGTTTGTTTTACATGAAGGAGTGTAAATGCGAATGTGAAAAATTAGAAGCTTTATTTTTGGAGCCGCAAGAAGATTGAAACGATTTATATCTTAACGTTGATGTTCCCTATAAAACTCTGCTTTACACGTTCTGTTTTCTGAAGAAGACGATGGAAAAGTGACCAGCTGGTTGCATTCCCACGTGAAGTTATTGTATTCTGTAATTAAGTCTGTTGTTTTGTAACATTCTTCGTTTGCGTTCTCATCCTCGTTGCTTAAGCTCCCTAATATTAACTGAACCAAGTACAAACACAAAAATACCAGTTCGACTTTGATAGATTCACCTCTACGTGCGTGTGTTATTTGTCACTTAATGTTGTCACTACTAGTATTTCCTGCTTATTGTTCTGGTTATATTAGCAAGAGACAAAACAAGTTTCGAAGATGAAATAAATGCAAAAGCTGCTATGCTATCTTCACTGCATTTGCGCGCCTCATCATAGCTGTGACTAGAAACATTATACAGAAATAAATTGACATTAGCTCGCAACATACACGCACTTGCACACACACACACACACACACGCACAGAGCGCATACACACTCAAACAGATACACAGTACTCACTGCAGACGACGTTTTACGAAATTACACACACAATCAGGCACAAACACGCTCAAAATTCAAACACAAAAACAGACACATACACACACACAAACGCACATAAACACACACACACACGTACATACACACAACCCATCAATTTAATAGACAAACATGCTCAAAATCTGATCTACATTTTTGCCATGGGAAACTAATTTGTTATTTTGAAATTAATTTGTTTTTTTAATCATAAATTAAAAAAACACTGATGGCGTAAATTCATTTTCGAAAAGCTAAAATGCGTTGACGACAGGCAGATCGAGATGGCCGCTTTAGACACATAACAAAGAAACATAAAAATTACTTAACGCAACTTGATTTTCAAATCGTAATATTATATATACCCTGATCTAAAATCTTCAAACAAAATAATCTTATCTTTGAGGGGAAATATATTTCTAATTCACCTAGGCAATCTTTAGGCTCCAGACGAGTTATCTGAGTTGATGTGGCTATATACTAGTACAAACACGGAACAAACTGTCGACACACAATTTTACTTCGTCTTGTGTTAAGTGCTTGCACTGTATTTGTGTATGTATTTTGTATATGGAGATGCTTCCTCATTTTATTAGAAAAGTTCGTCTGCTAATTATAGACACAGACAGATTATCCATCTAGACGAATTAATAATTTTTGTTGGCGTCTTGTCAAGAAGAGACTTAGGGCCTATTCATATGGAACCGAGCCAGCCCGGTAAGCGGGCTGGCCCGGCAAGCGGGGAGAAAATTTTCGTGTGTTCATATGGGAAACATTGTCCCAGCAGCCGGGACGTTGTCATGTGATCACTTACGCGCCAAAATCGAAAATGTAAACACAACGACAGTGCAAACATGGCGCGTACAAAGCTTGTACTTTTGCCCCTCGTCGCTACTAGCCTTACAACTGTTTGGTCGCTTATTCTACAACTTCACGGAATAATCTTGCTGTGAGGCGTAACAACTTGATTCTTGTATCAATCTTGCGAAAGCGTAGCTATATTCGGAGAAAACTGAAGCATCGTAAACAAAGATTTTCTTTTCGTGGTTTTGTTTTTAATTTTACCAGAATCAGCCATGTTGACTTGCTTCCACGTGCTCTCATCCGGTAGAGACCGCGTTTATTTTGGTCCGCAAGTTATGTCACGCATGCGTAATTGAAAACGTTTCATCCCACCTACCGGGCTGGGCTGTTCATATGGGAAAATGGGATGGCTCGGCGCCACTCTGTCTGGCCCGGTTGCCGAGATCTAGGCGGCTGTCTACCGAGATCCCACTTGCCGGTACAGCCCGCTTGCTCATATGAACGAAAAATATTTTTATATGAAAAATTGGGATGTGGCGAGATCTCGCCAAAACGGGCCAGCCCACTTACCGGGCTGGCTCGCCTCCATATGAACAGGCCCTTAGCTGGTAGTTCGTCTAGACAGATAGCTTGTCTGTAAGAAACCCCGCCGTATTTTTTTTATTATGTTTCCTAATTAACTACTGCTTGCCGCTTAAAGTGTATATGAATTTTGTTGGATTTTGTATATTTTAGACCTCTAGAATCGATTGGAAAAAAGAATTTTTGAATTTCAACAATTCTTCGTACCGTAATTGAACTTCAAAGTTCTTGCAGTGGCCCCGCCGAGCACCAGAGAGCATTGTAGGAATGGTGACTAGCACATTACTGACGTAAAACTGGGAAGAGAAATCGGAGAAAAATCCAGGAAAGCAGGCGCGCTCTTTCAAGCCTTTAAAATAAGGTAAACACGCTGACTAGGTGTTTTGTGTTTGGTTGTAGAAGCGTTTCAGACAAAACGAAAGGTATTAATCTTCGCATTATTCCTTATTTTGTGATAAACGATCCATAGCCAAGGCAAGATGAAGCAACGGGTCGATTTTGTGAAGACTAAGAGAAAGAATTGGGAACTTCTGAACATTCAACGATATGTTCATGCCACTTGAACCATGCCACTTTACTGGCGAGGATTACCCTAACCGTTTTAACTTTGGCCCCAGTTTGTGCGGGAAAAATCGGAATCAGTTGTCCCGATACCGCGTTTCTACCACAAAGTAAACTGCGAAGAAAAATTCTGTCCCAGCAAGCAAAGGAAAGGTTTGTAAACAGTTTAAATATATATTGCCTCTGCAAGCATTATAGTTAATCACTGATTCTGCCGTGAAGATTTCGTGATACGTGCAGTAGTTTTCTGTCTAATTTGTTCTTTTGAATTGAAACAGACCTTCAGAGACTCAAGGAAACGAGCAAAGTTAAAGAAGGGGAAACAGAAAAATAGTCCGAGCAGTTACCGGCCGCAGAGCCAAACTAAGACAGGAAAGAAAACGAGTCGCCTATCAAGCCCGCGTCAGATGAAGACGTCAAAATCTGCCTGATGAAAGATCTTTCAGAACTGCCGGTTTGTATTTGTTGTTCGTTGCTAATTCATAAATACTGCAAACATATCTTCCAGTGAATATTTTACTCCTCAACCAAGAATGCGGCCATGCCACGTTCTCATGATTACGTACCATTGGCATTGTTATTGACCCGAGGTGTTGTAAATTAGAAAATACATCTGCATTACATTTTAATTTTGAAAAGTACAATCAGAGGAGATTGTTACTGGTCTTGGAAAGGACTAAAACATTCGCGATAGTTGATAAACTTGAGCACTGATGGCAATTTTTGATCATAAGAGTACTTGTAAACAATTTCTTGTCAGGCGCTGAGCGGTTGTCGCAGGACTGGGCGATAACTGTTATGGTTAGATCTTGTACTGTCAAATAAATACATGTCTGAAATACGAATCTCTAATTTGCAGGGTTAGGGCCAAAGAAGACAAAATTACAAGCAAGTGCGGCTCCAGTGCATGCAGTTCAAGGAGGAAAATAGAAACTAAAGAACATGATAGTAACCGTTGAAGGCACGTTGCGAGCAATAGAAGAGAGCTCCAACTCGAAGACGATCTGTCAGCGAGTACAAGTGTTTATAATAATAAAAAAGTATCGAAATTCTCTCGCACAAAATGCTACAAAATTGACTCTTATGTAACTGTCGGCCTTTTTTTTCAACTGGCAGTTATAAAATAAAAGCCCTATCGCACCAACTGGTTGGAAATCAAGCTTAAAGAAAATGTCGAAAACAAAAAAAAACCCCGCTAAAACTTCTTACTTGATTTGCATTTTCAAATTCTATTCACAACATCACGAACAGTAACTGTAAAACTGTTTGCAACATATAAATGTTTGTCTGTTTCCTTTAGGTAATCAGTGCAACTTCAAAGTTATACATTCGGTAAGTCTGACATAGTTTAAGTGTGCGTGGTAAATATTGAAGACGATCGCGATCGTGCCCGGCAAGGTAATTCATGCATCATAACTTACGATGTGCTCACTGCCACAACTCCATCTTTTCGGTCCTAAAAATGTTTACGACGTTCATCGGCCTTTTCCTTTTGCCACTGATATCCGGCTAGCAATCCACTCACAAGCGGCTCTGCAGAATACGGATCCAACTCACAATCACTATTAAAGTTTTCTGATGAAGTAGTGCTCCCCGTTCGTCTTCGAGTGGTTCGACTGACCATTCACTGCTGGCTCTTTCATCCATAAAAACCTCTTCTGGCAATTGCATTACAGTGAAACAAAAACACTAACAAAAACTAAAATGTAAATTTTGATTAAAAGTTCAGCAAAACTACCAAAACGACAACTTTCCAACACAGCGCGTGCAACAAGAAGGCAACAAAGGAGTCGAGGAAACCCTTCCTTGTTTACCATCACAGAGCATAAATTAGTCAACATTCCTCAAGTGCTCTCTGATGCTCGGTCGATCTGGAAGAGCGTGGCCATTGCGAGAACTTCGCAGCTTAATTGCAGTACGAAGAATTGTTCAAATTCATAAATTCTTTTTGCCAGTCCATTCTGGAGGTCTAAAATATACAAAATCTAACAAAACTCTGAAAAGGTCGTATACACTTTAAGATTAAGAATATCTCGTTAACATTTTAATCTAGACATTATTTAGATTGCTAACAAAAACGTATTCCAGTTTCAGCTCAGTGTGAACAATATCCAGTCGGTTTAAGTGATGGCAGAATACCGGATATACAACTCACTGCTTCGTCACAAACAGCAACCGCGAGGAACGGAAGGCTTGGTAGCCAGGCATCATGGTGTGCTGCGGGACACGATCTGTTTCCTCATCTGCAGATTGACTTAGGCGCAAATTACATCATCTGTGCTGCGGCCACACAAGGCAATGTTAGCAGTAGTGGGGAGAGGTGGGTTCAAACGTACCAGCTGCAGAGCTCAACAGACGGCAAGGTTTGGAGGAATTACACAGTGAATGGGTTGGATCAGGTTATAGAGATTTCTTCTACTTTATAAATTTTGATGTTCTTTTGCATTTTTATCGACAAAGTGAGCATCAATCATCACCACCAATATCTTTATTACCATTATATTATCAAAATTATCTTATTTTGTTTTCATAATTGTTATCGTTTTCGTTATCGTTATCGTATTCGTTATCGCCATCGTCATTGATATCGTTCTCGTTCTTGTCCTTACTATTAGTAGTGTACCCCCCCACTAGCGCATTGAGGAATGTTAGGAATGTATGGCATCCATACTAATGAGCGTCATCCATACTAATGAACGTCATCCCTACTAATAAGAGAATTGTGGCATGAATGGCATCCATACTAATGAGCGTCATGGCAGCCATTTAAGATAATCGTAAATGGAATGTGTCAATCAAAG
>JANSTQ010150034.1:0-11830 GCA_026167885.1 Bergia puertoricense
TAGCCCATGTAGTTTCACCAGAGCCCCGTTGGCCAGCCTTACCTGTTTCCACCTCCCACGACGAGGACGAGGGGTTGCACTTACGAGCACTTAACGCGATGGTCTGATAAACAAACTTCCTGTGCAATTAGCAAAAGTGAATATAGCTACAAGAATGCTATATGAACAAACTCGTTTCAGTTATTATGAGTTCTACGTCTTCAATACATCTTAAATATTAATCATCGTTTTAGCCGAAGCAATCCTCGTAATTTTCTAAATTAACATTTCCCTCTGTTGTTAAAATCTCTCTTCGTTATAGACAATATTAAAGCGCTAACCCACGCTTACACTGAAGTGAAGATTAAAAGTAAAACAACTTCCTTCGAGCACGGTAACGTCATGGTCTGCTAAACAAATAATACCACTCAATCACATAATATATCTTGAAAACGTTAAAAATAGTATCTCTCAGGAATGCTGTTCAACTTAATCGTTCTTATTTATAAATATTAATAATGAGGTAAACCGTTATGCATTCAGCTGCTTGGAAATATAATTGATGGGTGTTTTCGACGTAATGGTCTGCTGAACAAAATTCCTGTGTGATATTAATGAAAAGGAAAAAATATTACCAAAACAATTTTAAGTTATCAAAATTAAAAGTACCAACAGCTTATAAAAAAAAATTTTAGCTATAATTTACTAAGAACTCACAATACTATTTATAAACTCTCAACAGTTAAGTTTAGTTTCAAGTTACATCGAGCGGATGAGCTTAAATGAACTGCGTTGGACCTTTGCCTTTGGACTTTCCAACGCCTGCACTAGTTCATTTATGCTCTGAATTTCTGAAGTTTAACTGCCCTGTTTACATGGAAAGGGATAAACCGGCAGGCTGGGACAACCTACCTCTATATGGTATGTAAGGCTGACGTCAGTCGAGCTTTGGCCTTTCTTCATAAAATGTTCTGATGAAAAGCTAACGCTCGAAACATCAGCTTTACACCTAACCTTAAGACGAAAAACATGCCATATCAACTTTCGTTGATCAAAACACTTATTCAACCCTTTAATGTTCATCCACGCGAGCAAAAAAACGGGTTTTTTTTTCAAATTAGCCATAGAAATGTTCCAAGTCGCCTGACCGGGTTCTATTTTGAAAGCTCAAATTACTTTGCACAATTGTGACAACGCTGTAATGTTTACAAACTGGTTAGTACGATCAAAGTGACTTCCCACCCTTCAAATACACACAATAATTCTTCGCGAAATAACCGACTTGTGTGCCTTTTCCTGATCAGGTACAAAAAGTCCATTGTCTGGGCCACTTAATTGTTTTCGGCAATTCTGTTCAAGCAACACAACCAAATTAACAACCACATGTAAGGCCTGAATCATCAAACGTCATACCTTAACTCGAAATTCTTAAAGTTGCAATTCTTTATGGAAGCAACACGTTTTGTCAATTCGCCTGTAAAACAGCTGAGAAAGTTTTCCTGATATCCTGATATGGTTAAACTTATCCAGGATGGTTTGCTTGTAAACGCAGGCTACTTTTTAACATGGCTAACCGGGAAACTCCTGACTGCATGGGTTAGTATCTCTCCATGTAAACATCAAAGCCGAGCTTCTTTCCAGTCATTAAATTGAGGAGTTTCTTTGTCTGGTTTATAAGTCTTACACATAAAGAACAACTTTGTTGCTGTCTTTGTAACTTTCGGGTATAGTGTAAATTTGTTCATTAATACAATAAAACGTTTGGTTGCAGTTTATTTATTGGGAAGCAAACTTGACTTAGTATAAATTCAGTTCTCAGAATTGTTTAATTTACAAGTATACAGCACTCTCATGATTACATGTTATTGGCTGTGTTTTCACGAGGAGCAGTTTCACGCTTAAAATGCCTTTGGGTGTTTTGTTTGCTAACCATGTTAAGCTGCTTAACTTAGCAAGTGTTTTCACTGAGTGAATGTTGTCCACGGAATGTTAAAAGGTCAGCTACTTTGACAGCTGTCGTCGTAGTGTTTGCTCAAGGTAAATTTTGATTTGTTAAGCGAGTTGCATGGCATTGTAAGCCACATATCGAACTCGCTTAACTTTGCTTTAACAGGCGTTTGTATGCTATTTTTGTTTGCGCACAAAAAGTTAAGCGAGTATGCTTTCACGGAGTTTCCGGTATCAACTCGCTAAGCGAGAAGGAAAACTGTCAGTGAAAACACACCCATTATTTTAAATACTACTGAATGAAGTGAGCCACTGTTGTTGCAGTCAGTAGAAAGTGTAAGAATGTGAATTGTGACATACAGCTTTTTGTTTAGAAAAATAGACTTAGAATATCTTCTATTGGCTTTGTTCTTGCTAATTGTTTTTCATCAATATCACAAAGGCCGTTTCAGTAGCTCAACTGTCTGAGTGATCAAAAATCTCAAAATGGTGAACAACAAACCACCTATAGCTTTTATAAATGAACCAAAAATCTGGTGCAACCAATAAAAGAAGTGAAAACATTAGCAGAAGTAAACTTCCCACAGTTGTTATTGAATTCATTACTATTAATGAAATTTAAATAGTTTTCCGAGATTTTCTTGCAATCTAATGTTTTATCACCTTTAATATTATTTTTGGATTATAAGACTCTTTTAAGATAAACTATTTTTTAAGAAAACAAAATCTTCAAGATTGTTTCTTTGCCAACATGTCATATATGCGGTGTGGCATTAGTAGCACTTTGCCAATTAGCCGAGAATGGAGTAGCGGTCACGTTTTGTAAAATTCTGTGCAAGCTTTTAACACGCAACTGCCAGATTGCATTTCGCAGCTGTTTTGTTTGTGAAGGTCAAACTAGGGAATATGAGCTAACAACCAGCGAGTATTGAAGGTATTGTGAACCATACAGATTGTTAGCAGTTTGAAATTGAAATACCAGTGGTTGTTACTTCAAATGTCTTAGTAATTAAAAATTAAACAACTTTTTCTTCCAGGAAACAGCTGGCGTCTATTTCCACGAAAATTATGAACATCTTTATGATCTGTTGAACTAATATAGGGCTGATTTAGCAAAGCATTCTATAAAATGTCAATGTAAATTTCATATTTTGGGTCAGAACTCAAGCTTGAAGATAAGAAGGCAGCCAGCCTGATCCTTCGCCCAATGTGGCTTATCCATCATAAACATCCACAGGAACGCCATATATACTAATAATAAGATAAACCGTTGTTTGTTCATTCATTTGTTTGTTTGGGAATACTAATTTGTTTTTGAATATTAACCTTTAGTGTTTTTAGATCTTCGAAGTTTGTTTGGCACGACGCAGAGGTTTGGGTACGATTCACAAGCGCGCAGATGGTTCTGGTTAATGCCACACCATTCGTCAAGCGAAGCGAAAGATTGTTACTAACTTAGTCAGAAATAAATTGTTAATAGAAATTGTTAGCTTTTTGCTCATAGTTTTGACACTGGTAATCACCAATAAATGTACTGAAACTTTGCGTATACGACAGCTTCCTATACATTGTTTCTGTATTCTTATACAAACACCCATAACTTGCTATGTGGCTACTAGCCTTAAAGGTTTATCACTCTATTGCACCCTACCATACACTACTGCAACTCGGCAGCACTTCGCTTACCTGGATGGTTCTGCTAGTTGTCTTAACGCATTGATCTGCTTAAAAAAGCACCCGAATTTTAATCAGAATTCAACTTCCATTGCTAGCACAAGTGAAGTGAACAAGTTCGTTTCTGTTATTAAAAGTTCTTTAGTCTTCAATATGTCTTCGGCAGAGGTGAGGAACGGGCTCGATTAGCACCCATTCCACAGATGATCTTAATAACAAAAGTAATAATCGTTAATAACAAAAGTCATCTCCTGTGGTTTTTGTTCAATTTGATCGTTCTTATTAATTAATCACTAGTTACTGAAGTAAACAATTGTTTGAAAATAAGAAAAATACATTTTTATTAATATAATAACAAAATTCTAAAGAAATTTCCCGTGTTATGCTTACAAACAGGTAAAATGAACCAGTTCTCTTTGTCTTTAATACTGACTCCTTATGGTACACAATAGCACAGTTTTTCTTTTTTTTTTTACAAAAAATGTCCTACCTCGTAGTTGTTGTCCAACTTAATCGAGTTTTTTTTCAAAGACATTAGAGAGCATTGTTGGCACGATTTGAACTATATCCGTTGCACGACAAACTTCCAAATATGGAAGTTCGTGGTGTATTTGTCTTAATCGGTTTTTCAGGGTTCACATTGTGCAGAATTTGAACTGGGGCCGAGCATTGGAAAGCGTGGAACTGGAACTGAGATGTTCAAAATTAAAATGAAATCAAGAAGAGAAAGAAAGAAATAATATATTGAAGGCATCAAAAACTCAATACAACATTTTTGACGATAGGCTGATAATTTTATGTTTTATTTCGATGCATACATGTTATTCGCCGGAATTATTGGACAATTTGGCCATCACTCAATACTGGAACTCGTTTTCGAATTCCACGTTTCTCACTGCTCATGAAACGCTCTAAACTCACAACACTGTCACACTGTCCACATGGATGCGGTTGAGCCTCACTGTCCTTTGCCTTAAAACAATTTGTAATCCACTGGCGGGGAAAGATTTACTCAAACCAACCGCAGCAACAGCCGCATTAATTTGAAAAAGAGAATAGTAAACGTCATTCTACTGAAAGATTTTCTGGACTAAGCTTTTGGATACTTTTGAAAATACAGGTTTGTCTGCAGTAGGCAGTCTCCTCATGTACGACTCCTTGATACCTGATTGCTCAAAATCCTTTTCTCCCACCCCTTTTAACTGCAATGCTAACCCCTACCCCCACCTCACCCATTTTCTACCAGCTGTCTACTTCCATACCATACGCTTCGAGCTTAGCCAGAAGTAGTGAGTGCGGAATGATGTCAAACGCTTTAGGCAAATCAAAAGAGATAACAGCTACATGTTTTGGTACTGGACATTAACGATGGATAATCTTTATGTACTTAAATGTGTCAATTAGAGTGACTTATTTCTCATGGAAATGGAAACATGAATGGCGGTTTTCTCCAAGCACAGTTTGAATTATGTATTTGACTGTGCACAAGTTGCTTAGCAAGTTAATTTTTTTATTTAACACAGTTAAGTCAATCCCTCTGCTTTAAAACAATTTGTAGCCAACTAACTGGGAAAGACTTACTACAAACAACCACAGGAATTAGTCCATTAAGCTGATCAAAGACAATGATAACGTCTTTCTACTGGTAATATTTGAGATTGAACCTGGAAACATGTTTTGAAAATACAGATTTGTCAGTTCGTAATTTGTTAATGCAACATCTCTTTCTCACCTTATCGAGTTACACTTAAAGAATTTCAGTCACAAATTATTTACTACATGTACTTCTTTCTAAACTTAGCAAATATGATTTACAAGAATTCAACTAGCACAAATCTTTTGTTCTAAAATTGTTTCATGTTATTCCGTTTCAGTTTCAATTCGGACATTTGTAGAAACTTCAATTAAGCACTTAAATGACAGCTAAAGGTAAACTAATGCCATTTTTAACTTTTAAAGAACGTCCTGCTTGTTTGTTTATATTGCAATGGTAACACCGAGGCCATCTAGCACGTCGCCAATGTGGTTAGCAAGGCCATACCCTGGACCACCCGCAAAGATAAGTCCAATAGCTCTATCATCCTCTCTGTTTAAGAGAAGGGAACCAGAATCACCGGGTTGTACGATCTGAGAAAACAAAATCTGATTGTAGAACTGCTTTCCACCTATTGTACCAGACCAATTAACTGATTGAACAACACCTCCTTTAACAGAACCGGAGGTGCGACCGTAGAACCTGATGAAAGTATTCACTCGCGCCGTGTCAGTGCCCGTCACTGATGTGCCGTCTTTGAGTTTGAACTTGGTAATCTTTCCTCGGAGTGGAGCGTAGCCACAATCAACAGCTGTTGATACAACAGTGCTCTTGACAGTACCAATATAATCTTTCGTGGGATCACCACCATCTCTTTTAGCTGGACTGATAAGTTTGGTTCCAACACTTCCCATCACGTGTGCGTTGCTAAGGATACCAACTGCGACCTTCTTCTTAACAAAATATCCAAGCGTACCAGCTTCGCTAGAAGTATTCGGAGCAAGACTGTCCCCACCCCTCAGAGTATCCAATGGTCTCAGCTTGAGCAGTGCCTGTGCATCAGCATCTGGCACATTGCCCTGTGTCGCAAAATGGTGAACCACACATTAACTGCAGCTTTTGAAAATGAACCAATAATCTGGTGGAGCCAGAAACAAATTTAAAACATTTATAGAAACTCTGGATAGTCTTCCGACAGTTCAAGATTTAGGCAGTTCAAGATTTAAATGCTGGATTAATTACTCTAATTTAAATTTAAATACTTTTTTTTACAATCTAAGTTTTTAGATTCCTTCAAAACTCTTTTTGGTTTATAATACTATTTTAAAACATATTTTTAGATTAAGAGAAAAACCCTCGAGGTTGTTTGTTTCCCGATGTCACACGTGCAGATTAGCATTAGTGGCTTTTTTCCAATGAGCCGAATGGAGTAGGTGGTCACATTTTGTAAAATTCTTTGCCAACTTTTAAAACATTGCCAGATTGAATTTCGCCGGCAGCTGTTAACTCTATGAAGTCAAACTAGCAAGTATTGCAAATCTATTGAACCAAGCAAATTGTTAGCAGTTAGAAATTGAAACACCAGTAGTTGTTACTTATTAATTAAAAAAATATCTTTGTCTCACAGGAAACAGCTGACATCTATTTCCACGAAAATTTTGAACGATATTGTGACCTGTTGAGCCAGGGATGATTGTCAGATTCCTTCCATAATGAACTCGCATACATGTATATAAAATAGAAACCAACCTCAGAGCTTGTCTCCTCTTCAGCGCTTGAAGTTGGTGGCCAGCTGAATCCTTCACCAAATGTAGCTTCTTCCTCGTAAACATCCAAAGGAATGCCATCAATTAGAAAGCAAATTTGATTTAGTTTTCCGTTTCCTTTGAAATCAATTGGTAAGTGGGTTGAATCCTGATTAGGGAAACCGCTTGATACCAGGGTTTCCTTTGCCGTTCAACTGAATGTATGGTCTCACATTTGTTTAATTTTAACGTCTACAAAGGTATCTTACATGGTATTGTTACATGGTATTGTTTTAGATACTCCTGAAAGAGATGAGCCACTGTTGTTGTAGTCATTAGGAAGTGTAAGAATGTGGATCGTGAAATACGGCCTATTGTGCAGCAAAATTAGACTTAAAATCTTTTCTGTTGGCTTTCTTGTCGCTAATTGTTTTTCATTAGTATCACAAAGGACGTTTCAGTAGACCAACTGTCTGAATGATCAGAAAAAGTGGCTGGATATGAATAAACACATCCACAGCTTTACAAGAGTTTGTAACCGGCAAAGTCTCACTACAACCAACCGCAGGAATTGGCACGATAAGCTGATCAAAGACAAAAATAAACGTCTTTCCACTGACAGTTTTAGACACTGAACTTACGAACGAACATGTTTTGAAGATTCGGGTTTGTTACTTAGTATGGAGTTTATTAATTAACATCTCTTTCCCATTTTACTGAGCTTCACTTAAGAAATTTCAGTACAAATTATTTACTACATGGCATCTAGCACCTCGCCAATGTGGTTAGCAAAACCATATCCTGAATCACTCGCAAAGATAAGACCAGTAACTGTATCACCCTCTCTGTTTAGGAGAAGAGAGTAGAAATGATCGGGTTGTACACGCTCGAAAAACAAAATCTTATTTAATATAGGAGCGTAGCCCAGCCACAAAATACAGCCGTTGTTATAAGAGTGATCTTGACAGTACCAATATAATCATTCGCAGAATCACCACCATCTTTTTTTAAAGCTTGACTGATAAGTTTGGTTTCCAAATGCATCCTTCGTCTTCGTAGAGTAACCAAAAGAAATATTTGGAGAAAGACTGTCCCCACCACTTAGAGTATCTAGTGGTCTCAGCTTGAGCAATTCCTGTGCAGTAGCATCTGGCGCATTGGCCTGTCTCAAAATAGTGAACAACAAACTACTTTCAGCTTTTGTAAATGGGCCAAAAACTCGACCTCTCATCGCAGTTTCAAGAATAATTATTGGATTCATTACTATAATTGAAATTTAAACAATTCTCTTGCAATCTAATGTTTTAGAATCCTTTACAATTATTGTTGGTTTATAACACTATTTCAAAACATATTTTAAAAAAGACAAAATCTTCCAGGTTGTTTGTTTGCCGATAAGCCATACATGCGATGTGGCATTAGTGGCACTTTGCCAATTAGCCAAGATTGGAGCAAGTGGTCACGTTTTGTGACATTCTGTGCCAGCTTTAACGCGCAACTGCCAGATTGAATTTCGCAGCTGTTTTCTTTATGAAGGTCTAACTGGGAAATGAGCTAACAACCAGCGAGTATTGAAGGTATTGTGAACCATACAAATAGTTAACAGTTAGAAATTAAAATATCAGTGGTTGTTACTTTAAATGAGCCACTGTTGTTGCAGTCAGTAGAAAGTGTAAGAATGTGAATTGTGACATACAGCTTTTTGTTTAGAAAAATAGACTTAGAATATCTTCTATTGGCTTTGTTCTTGCTAATTGTTTTTCATCAATATCACAAAGGCCGTTTCAGTAGCTCAACTGTCTGAGTGATCAAAAATCTCAAAATGGTGAACAACAAACCACCTATAGCTTTTATAAATGAACCAAAAATCTGGTGCAACCAATAAAAGAAGTGAAAACATTAGCAGAAGTAAACTTCCCACAGTTGTTATTGAATTCATTACTATTAATGAAATTTAAATAGTTTTCCGAGATTTTCTTGCAATCTAATGTTTTATCACCTTTAATATTATTTTTGGATTATAAGACTCTTTTAAGATAAACTATTTTTTAAGAAAACAAAATCTTCAAGATTGTTTCTTTGCCAACATGTCATATATGCGGTGTGGCATTAGTAGCACTTTGCCAATTAGCCGAGAATGGAGTAGCGGTCACGTTTTGTAAAATTCTGTGCAAGCTTTTAACACGCAACTGCCAGATTGCATTTCGCAGCTGTTTTGTTTGTGAAGGTCAAACTAGGGAATATGAGCTAACAACCAGCGAGTATTGAAGGTATTGTGAACCATACAGATTGTTAGCAGTTTGAAATTGAAATACCAGTGGTTGTTACTTCAAATGTCTTAGTAATTAAAAATTAAACAACTTTTTCTTCCAGGAAACAGCTGGCGTCTATTTCCACGAAAATTATGAACATTTTATGACCCGTTGAACTAGGGCTGATTTAGCAAAGCATTCTTAAAAACGTCAAAATAACTCTCATATTTTGGGTCAGATTCCTACCATGTATAAAATGGACACCAAACTCAGAACTCAAGCTTGAAGATGAGAAGGCAGACAACTAAATCCTTTGCCCAGTGTGGCTTATCCATCGTTAACATCCACAGGAACGCCATAGATGCTAATAAAAAGATAAACCGTTTTTCTTCATTCATTTATTTGTTTGGGAATAAAAATTAGCTTTTGATTCTATTTCAGTCGTCATCAACCTTGTTCGATTTTCGCGTTATTTATCATCGATCCGATCCGCTTGTCTGCGAAGCTTGTCACAATGCAGAGGTTTGGGTACGATTTACGAGCGCGCGGAAGGTTCTGGTTAATGCCACATCATTCGTCAAGCGAAGTAAAAGATTGTTAGTAACTTTGTCAGAAATAAATAGTTAAAAGAAATTGTTAGCTTTTTGCTGCTGGTTTTGACATTGATATTCATCATTAAATGTACTGAAATGTTTACTTAGGCGGCGGCTTCCTATATAACATTTTCTTATCTGTTTATCACTCTATTGTACCCTACCAGACCCTACTGTATACTCGGCAGCAATTCGCTTACCATGGTGGTACTGCTAGTTGTCTTAACGTATTGATCTGGTAAAAAGATTTCCGTATGGTAATTAGAATTCAACTGGCAATTACTAACACGATTGAAGTGTTTAGGTGCAGTCTCAACATTAGCCTACGTTGCAGCCGGCCTACGCATTCTCTCAGTGGTTCGTACTTCAACATGTGCTGTACCAAAATAAACTCAAACAGGAACAGTTTTGACATTTGTTTACTCCTTGTTTTTTCCCACAGCTGTTTATTTAAAACTGTAGTGAGAATCTTCTCTTATGTTTGTTTTAAAACAACTTTAAAAGTCAAATGCCTTCGAGCATTTAAGGTGATGGTCGGTTGAACAAACTTCCTGTGTGATTATCAAAAAAAAATTATGTCTAAAGCGTTACCAAATGAACAAGTTTGTTGCACTTATTCCAAGTTTTCAATACGTCTTCGATAGTCAATTTGGTTGAAGCAAGCAATTTGCACTTTTTTCTCTTTTGAAACGAACATTCTTATGAGTAAAATGTTTATTGTTAAAAATGATTGTTCTTATTTATAAAAGACAATAATAAAGCAGTAAACTATTTTTGATTATTTGTTTGGAAAACAGGAACTTTAGAACATATGGCAACTGTAGTGCCTTGGAGCACATTAACATTAGATTAAACTTACTTTTCGAAGGTAAAGTAAAGTTCATTTAAAGCATTTTGTGATTCTATTGTATTTTATTTTATTTTCAACAGGCAGAAATATTTTCATAGCAAAATTTGAGCCGTGCGGATATTCTTAATATATTTCTTCAAATTTCGCTAGTTTCAGCCTCGATATTCTTGAAAAGTATGTTCTTGTAATAAAAAAGAGCGTAGTGTTTTACTTTGTTTGATACCGGACCTTCTGGCTTTGCAGCTCAACATGAACAATTCTCATTTGTTTACTTTCTAACAATTTAGGTGCACCAAATTCCAAACAATGGCACAATTTGTCTTGATTTCTCGATCCACAGAAATTTATCAAAACAGGAAGTTCAATTAGTCGAGCAAGTACCTCAACATATACTGTCACTATACTGTAAAATTCCGAAACTCGAACAAAAACAGTTTTGAACACTGCTTGATGTTGCCTGAAAATCTGGTTTCAACATTCCCTCATCATTCCCTTCTTTTATTTACAAATATTTTTTTCACATTTTTAAAACAATGCAAAACTACTTTCACTTTCGCACAGTTGTTTATTTGAAACTTTTAAAAGTACATGTAATTAGAGTCTTCTGTTATGATTGTTGTGAAAGATTTTCAAAGTCAAATACCTACGAATACTTTATAACGCGATGGTCTGATAAACAAACTTCCTGTGTGATTGCCAGAAGTAAATATGGCCAAAAGATTGCTAAATGAACAAACTCGTTTCAGTTATTACGAGTCAGTCTACGTCTTCAAAGTTAACCTGATCTTAGCTGAAGCCAACCTTGCAAATCCTAAAATAAAAGTTTCTTTCTGTTGCTCAACTTGATCTCTCTTATTTATTGACACAAAAAAGGTTGCGAACCCTCACTTACACTGCAGTGAAAGATTAAAACAGCTTCCTTCCAGCACGGTGAAGTCACGGTCTGCTAAACAGCTCATACCACTAAATCACATCATTTCTCTTTAAAATGTTTATAAAAGTCCTCTCCCAAGGCTGTTGTTCAACTTATTAATAAATAGTAATAATGAGATAATTTGTTATTATTTCGATAATGAATTATAACAATATTGAATTAAATATAATTGATGCATTGTTTTGAGGTGATGGTCTCTTAAACAAAGTTCCTGTGTGATAATGAGAAGTAAAAAAATGTAACCAAAACAATGTTAACTGAACAAAATTAAGAGTCCCAACTATTTAACCCTCCAACATCCAAGGGGAAGGGGGCAGAATTA
>JANSTQ010150045.1:0-11829 GCA_026167885.1 Bergia puertoricense
TACTTTACTTTACTTTACTTTACTTTACTTTACTTTACTTTACTTTACTTTACTTTACTTTACTTTACTTTACTTTGCTTTGCTTTGCTTTGCTTTGCTTTATTTTACTTTACTGTGTTAACGAGCAGCTTTTAGATTTAATCCATAAAAATGAAGAACATTAAAACATTTGCGGATAATGGCGTCATATCCTGCAACTACCAGGACGCTTTGACCACTTTCTTTTGCAAGGTAATTAGTGCCAATCTCACGAGGGAATGAAAGTGTGAATGAAAATTAAAGCATTCTGGTAATTGTAGTAAATTGACGTCATCGTGTAAATGTTCTATTCAAAACCGTATAAAATGGTAATTAAATTCATTGAAAATAAACATTACACTTCTACACACGACAAAGAATCAGTCGTGCTGAAGAATCCCGAAAGACTGAGCAAATTACAGCGATTGCTTGCACATCTTAATTAAGAATTAATCTTTGTTTTTTTTCTTTATTGCTGGTGTTAGTAGACGAAATTCTTTTCCTTTGTCTGAATTGTCTGGTAACCTTAGTTCTTGAAGTCTTTATGAAGAACACCTTGTGTATTTGATGAAAGTATTAAAATTCAAATACTGCAATATGAGTGGTGCAATGTTGTCATCAAATACAACTGGTGGCCGTGTTCTTCATTAATTGTTCGAGAACTAAGATTATCTTTCCTATTACCTTAACATCGTAAAGTGATCGCAAAATAAACGTAACACGATCGTATTGAATTCGTGACTTCATCTAAACGTAAAAATAATTCCGTTGTGTAAACGTAAGTAATCGTAAAGTGATCGTGTTGAATTTTTGACCTCATCTAAACGTAAAAATAATTCCGTTGTGTAAACGTAAGTAATCGTAAAGTGATCGTGTTGAAATCCTAGCTTTTAACAAAATCGTAATGTAATGGCAGCTCATCGTAGTGTGATTGATAATCAGTGGTAATCTCGACATAAACACAATCGTAGTAGTAATCGCATTCGTGGTTGAGTCACCAATTTTGTAGATATTTTGCAGACGAAATTCCAGGATTCTAGAGCAAATAATAAATTTCACAATGCAATTTTAAATTAATTGCAAAGGATTAATGTAAAATTAACTATCAAACAACCATTCAAGATTCCCCTCCCAGTGTTTTTATAGAGCTGGTGTAGTTATTTAAAATAAACGTCTTACTAATGATTGTTTGTAATTAGTTCCTGTTGGAAGAAACTTAGTTTTGAGCTTTGGGTTTTCAGTTATAAAGATATCTGTACTTTTGTTTCACATGTTGACAAAAAAAATTCAGCAATTGTCACTCCGGTTGCTGGGCTCGAAACTTATTCATTTGGAACACACAACTTTTATTCTTTCTTGAGAACTTAAATATATAATAGCCACAGAAAGGCACATGAAGTTACAAGATGTATGAAAGAAAAGAAGTAAATTAAAATTTAACAAAACAATAAAATAAATAACAATAAAACTATAATAATATAATATAACAGAATATGATATAATAATAACGTAACCGATCATTAGTGATATTTCTAAATTGATGTATCTTTGATATTGTTTATTGGGTGATGTCAAGGCAAGTTTCTAAAGTTTCTCGTCACTCACTCGATTCATATAACACAAGAATTCATTTCATTAACTAAAGAACTTGTGTTTGGTTAAAACGTTTTAACAAACAGAATCAGTGATTTTGAACCAGAATATAGGAAGACACGTATGGAACTAGACTGTGATTTACCTTATTTGATTTCTAAACAGGCTGGACGTAAATAAATAGAAATATACCTTAGAAATATCCTGGTGTTATTGGAGCCATTTACTGTTGCATAATATTTGGCTGCTAATCTTTTTTTTTAATGACGATTGGTGGTATCTGTTTTCGAATTTTTATGTTCTTAACCAAAGCAAGCCTTCGCAATCTTCATGAAAACGCAACGAAATGCCTTGACGTTACCCTTTAATACCTACACTAACACTGTGACCTTTGTCTCCTTTCTTTTCTTCACTCTGTTTGTATTCAAGTGGTATCGCGCTCTCTCACCCGACACACTCTCACACGAAGAAAGCAATGTATCCACAGTCATCAGGCAGCGAGTGAACTATGTCAAAGCCCTACTTAGTAATGTTAGTTTGATTCTTATTTTTTTCTTATTTGGCTTGTTTCGAAATTAAAATCTGAGTTATTCTTATTTGGCTTGTTTCGAAATTAGAGTCTGAGTTCTTTGTTTCCATTTTGGCTTGCCTCACCTTTTTGGTTTGTTTCAACTTCAGTTAACGATTTATTACTAAACCTTCTTTGCAAAATTATGGGAACTCTCTCTACAGGAAAAACTGTCCCCACTGATAAATATTTCATTTAGTTAAAAAAAAAAGTGTCTGCAAAAATGCACAAAGAACTCTTTGAAAAAACTATAGGGTTTTAAAATATAATTCTGTGCTATTTGTTGGGCCCTTCTCACCATTGGTTTACATGATGGTATCTAACTGCTAAATCGAGATAGAGAATTATCGTAGCAGGAGCAGGCGTAGCTCAGTTGGTTAGTGCGCGGCCTTCGGAGCTAGAGGTCCCCAGTTCGATTCCCGGTGACTCCAACGACTGCTTCGACTTTCCTCTGATCCGTGTAGCTGTAGCTTTAAATACCCGTAAAACTGAGCACTGACAGAGAGAGGGGGGCAAAGTGCGCATCGTCGGCTTCCATTGATACCAGCTCTAGAAGCTGACGGAACTACCGACGTTAAATAAGAGCTACTTTACCTTTACCTTTTTACCATCTCTTCATTGGTCACCAAGGTGTTGCTTCTCTGATCACTTTAAGTGCAACAATACCATTTCGATGTAGGTTTCTGGGCAGCTACCCACCTACCCCTCCCTTAGGTTCGGTTTAGAATCACGTTTTGGGTTACGTTTGCGTTTAGGGGAGGGGTGGGTGGGTCCAGAAACCTCCACTGCTCCACAATATCATACATTCATACATACAACCCTTGCGATACACTTTCCCATACGAAAACAGCAAACTATTTTTTTTCTAGAACAGTCTTAAGGAACATCTTTACTTTACAATGTCATTTAAATGTGGAACCTGGTTTTGGTCAAAGCAAAAAGATTTTGCTGTGTAACATTTGGATAGGTTTCCAAACAAGCAGTTGCTTAGTTTCCTTAGCAGCGGAAGAGATCTCTTTCCGCTAAGGAAGATTAAAGCCTGCGGGAAAAACTACAAACAAGATGTCAGTGAAGCCAAAGCCGCGTTTGGTGACAAAGTTTGCTGATGACCGAATCAGTTACAAAGGGAGGGGATTATATTATGTTTTTAAATGTGGACTTATTTAGTAATCCATTCAAGAACAAATCTGGAACTTTTGCTGGCTAAAAACAGCCCTGCCGTTGTAACATCGTTGCGAATATTTAGAACTAACTACTGCCATTCTAAATTGTTACAGGCTTTCCAAGCACATAACACGACCGAGCAGAATGAACAGTGTCTGAGGAACTTTGACTTGACAGAATATCGGCAGCTGCTGAGTGACCTAGCCATCCATATTTACCAGGACCTTGTGAAAGCGATCTGGGATTCGGTACAGCATATGATAGGTAAGTTCTTACCCGTCAGCGGTTGAGTAGTGGCCTCCATTTTCAAGTGCTTTCGTCTCTCATTCAGCATTGACGTTTAGATTCTGTAGCTTATAGGAGACTGGAGCTAATATTAAAGATATTTATGTCGAACGCTGTTTATCTGTCTGAACAATTTGCGAACAGGCGTTTATTTTTCTACACACGACTGGAAACTTTTGTCCGTCCATCAATTTCCACCATCAAAATACTATTTTCTTCTTTTCTCTCAAAGTTATCCACGCTTTAATCTATCATTGCATTAGTGAATTCAACAACCAACAACATCTTAAATTAAACTTGAAAAACATTTGACAGTCTTCAATCGGGCTTGTTTTTGTCTGTTCAGTTAGCTATCCCCCCAAAACACATCTGCATTGCAGTCAGTCTTCTCGTCTTTGTGAATCTTTAGCCATCGAACAACTTTCTATCGATGTATTTCTTCTGTTTATCTTTGTACCCTTTTGCCATTTAACGCTTGGCAGTTTTCATTAAAATCTCCTCCACTGGTGTGACGTGTCAATACGTATAACAGACCAGTTTCCTATTCCCAGTTGCCGCTGATTACAATGACTATAGACTCGTTTTTGCAGTGTTAACCTCGACTTGATGTTAAATATTCATAAATTCCAATGTAGATATGAGCTATTCACAATTCTGTGTATTGTTGGAGATTTGGGTCTCGCCGTATTTATCAAGATTCAACTCCAAGTTGAGGCTAACACTGTACAAATGAATCTGTTGTCATTGTAATCAGCGGCAACTGGGAATACGAAACTGGTCCATTCCCTCATTCATTTATCCTTTTAAACCCATCGTCTTCATCCACAATTCAACAATTCCTATTCCGATGGTATTACTCATGCACACATTAACCAGTGCTACTCTTTTTCAGCATTTTTTATTCTTCATTCGATCTGAACTTGAACTTTATCGTTTTTTTTTTTGTGCTCCTTAGTTCCGGGAATGTTGGAATATGAGTCAATTCCGGGTGTGTCAAGCTCCAAACCTTTTGGAGGTCGAACGCGAGCTAACGCCGGTATTACAGTCAAATCCATCACTCAACAGGTAATGCAATTATGAGCTTTTTCAGACGTGTTTCGGTTTGAACAGAAATTGGTATGTTGAGTTGCAATTGTAGCGTGTTCTCTTGTAAGGTTCTTGCATTTGGGCGGGACGATCCGAATGTTCTATGCTAGAATGTAAACGAATTCTGTCTATTTTCTCATTGGGAGCAGTAGATATTAGTACAGGATTCACGCATGAAACTACTGACCGCTAATTATTTAACATTATAATTGTTTTTAACTTCTCCTTCGCCAGTTATCGCGAGTGTTGGAAGTGCTGAATCTGCATTGTGTCAACCCCGAAATTATTAAGCAGTCATTTAGACAGGTGAGTTTCAAGTATGTTCGCGATCAGAACAACAGTGTTTGCGCGTGCGACTATGTGTGTGTGTGTAAGTGTTTGTATTTTGTGTGTCGACTAGTCATTAAACCTCGTGGTGAATTACCTGTACTGGATGGCACTACTCTGAGACCGAGAGCCTGTGCAAGCAGCTTGCAGAAACACGCCCAGTGTTTCAGAAAACGGAAGGAAGTTGTTGCTTAATTCGGATTGATCTATGTTATGTTTGAAAAACTTCAGTAAACTATTGGTTGGTATCTATTAAAACGATTATTCCACTCACGCTAGTTGGATATGAGATGACTAGCTAACGAGAAGCGAATCATTGGCCATCTATCACCTCATATCCTGCTCGTGTTCTTGGAATAGTCGTTAAATATTATGAAAATATTTCAGTGTATTGGGAAGAGCTTCATTAACTGTTGGGGAAAAATAGAGTTTGTAGCTCTGTATTTCAGTTTGTCGTGTGACTAACTTTTTGATCATTTGATTGGTTCTCTAGGTATTTTATTACATCGGGTCCAACATGATGAACAACTTGCTGCTGCGAAAGGACATGTGTCACTGGTCTAGAGGCATGCAGATCAGGTCTGTTTTTATTCCCTCAGTACTGCCGCCGTCTTTATTGATGTACATAGCTATTTATCATTATCAGTACCGTTATTGTTATTAATAATGTCACTGTCGCAACTGTTTTCTCTGTCTAGGTCTCCCAATGGTCATTTTCGCTGCCTTTTTTCGCTGTCACTGTATCGCTCCTATTATTACTGTCATTGTCATCGTCATCAGTTTCAAAATCAGCATCATTGTCATTGTCACTGATAATATCATTACCGTTGTATACTCTGTTGTTACTCCTACGTCTTTGTTTTTTGTTGGTTATTGTCAGCTGAACTCGTTATCATTGTATTTGTTGGCTCCATTGCTGTGTTTGTTGGTGTGATGCTGGTATGGAGTTTGTAAGTGGATATACTCCGCAGTACTGGAACCATTTTCTTTCCTATATTTGGTTGAAACTTGCCCTGGTTGTACTGCTAATCATTATTCATTCTTCCAGTGTTTGTACTGAACTTGACTCTTTGTTATTTTAATGATATACAAATGTTTTCTGAGTTATGAATTGTAACAAGCTGTTTCGTATTGTGACAGGTTTAACCTTAGTCAACTGGAGGACTGGGTTCGACTTAACCAGATGGACGGCAGTGGTATAGTGGAGTCTTTGGAGTGTATTACCCAGGCCACCCAGCTGTTGCAGGTCAACAAGAAAACGCTGGAGGATGTTGATGCCATCTGCGAAGTGTGTAGCAAGCTAAACACTTTGCAGGTACAATTATTTTACTTTCTGAAATTTCTAAACTAAGACAGAGTTCACACTGACAGGGAAAAGTCAAGGAAAAGTGGTGTAATTTGAAGATTTTCCAGGCCCAGAGGAGTCGTAGAATTTTGGAAAATATCTTTAGATCATTGAAAGTCATCAAATTTTTGGCTTCCCATTTCAAATAGAAATATCGATATTAAACAGCTACTAGAAAAAGAAGTTGATGTGAGGTGTGGAAAAATCATGAAATTTCATTCTCAAGTTTCTGTGTTAACCCTGTAAGAACAGTACAGTACTCATCTGAGATGCAAAAAGTGCAGGTTTCTTATTATATGCCAAGTGCAGTTTGGGCGTTTTTCTTAGTTCCTTTCTATTACAACAAGGGCAAAGGCCTAAAAACTGTTGGTGTATATAACCAACGAGTAATACAATATTACTCTAAATACGCAAAAGCGAACTTGCTTTATATTTCCTAAAATGTTAAAACAGTGTCAGTTTCACAAACAGCACACTAGTCCAAATACTGTTGAACTGTACGGAATCTATTAACTTAAAAACAGTGTGGCACTCCTGATTAAGCAAAATTGACCACAATCATCATATTTCTTTAAAGGTAAAACAAACAAAGGAGAGTTAAAAACTTCTTGTATAGAAGTTTTGTCTTTTCAAAATTGATACTAAGATTAAAATATTTCGAATATGTACAATACTATAAACTTGCGGGTGGTGTTAAAGTTCCTCTGTAGATTGAAAATGGAAAATCCTCCAGTATTTCCCAAGATAAAATATAGTTGGGACTCTTAATATGATTTGGGAATAATTTGAAGACAAATGCCTCAAATGATTTTTCTTTTCTTCACAGGTGCAAAAGATCCTGTCGATGTATACGCCAGCCAATGAGTACGAAGCGCGGGTCCCATCGTCGGTCATACGCGCCGTGGTGGCTCGGGGACACAACAAATCAGAGCCGATGTACCTGATGGTGGACACCAACTACCTATACCCAGTCACACTTCCTTTCACGCCGTCCGCTGTCTCTCTGGAGACAATTAGTATACCCGAGCATTTAAATCTCGACTTCCTAAGAGTTGTGTAAATTACACACAAGTGCCACAGAAGTGATTAAAAAGGTTTGGCGAAGGGTGCATTCGATTGACCTATTCTGGAATAACGATATGTTAGAAATATTTTTATCTATTACAATAGTTGTTTTTAGCTTTTTGAATGGTTCCATAACTGATGGTTATCAGCTCATAACCATAAACCATGCATATATGGAACAACAGCTGTTTCCAAAACAAGATAGGTGTTTCGTTAACTGACTGGAAGTAAACTTTCAAAGCATCCCGTGATTTCAAATCTTGATCAGCTTTAAATTTCGTTTACATTCGGTTCACACAAAATTGAAGTGAAAAAAATTGTTTTGACTTGGTATTCAATAAAACATTCAGTTATTCCACTCAAACTTGTTGGATATCAATTGATAATAGCCAACTTGGCGCTGTCAGCCTCTGGCTATCTATCACCTCATATCCAACGCGTGTTCGTGGAATAATTATTAAATACCCTCTGGAATTGGTGAACAATAAAACTGTTAATCCGAATTAAGGATTACGATGGGCTTAAAACAAACAGCATCTTTTGTATATTTTGTAAGAAGCTTGGCTGAAGGAATCAGAGTTTGCACTTACTCTTAATCCAGAATACAGTCAATCAAAAGTACCCTCAATCATTTCTTGAGAGAATCACTAATAAGCATTCTTGGGAGGAAAAAGGTATTCGTGCTATATACATAGAGTGCGACCGTAAATATGACAAAATGAATATATAAACAATCGTTGCTCAAAACAATAATGTAGCTTAATGGATAGGTAGTGTAAATGTTGGTTATACAGTAATAAATGGAAATATGCCAGTTGTTAATAGGGGTAGATAACGGATCTATAGAATTTTCTTCATGTATACAAAATAAACACACACGAAAACAACGATCCACCCGCTGACGTTTATCTAAATTCTTTCAAATTTAATATGAATAGGTCGTTCTCAAGACGTTTGTCGACATTTTCAGGGCTCGTGCGGATCATGGAAAACCTGAAAAGTCTTGGAATTTTTGTTTAGGGGGTCATATAAAGTTATGAGAACACTGATCGGTTTACTTTTTTGAGCGAGAGGCTAGACTTAAAAAAATATAGGACTGTATTGAACTTTGTAACTGTTGCTGGAAAGAGCTCAAATCAGAATAGTTTTTGGTAAATCAGAAATAAAGATGGTCCAAATTAGGTCATGAAAAACTGCTCAAGGTTATTGAAAAGTTATGGAAAGTCACGGAGTCTCGGAAGTTGAAAAAGGAACAAACATTTGTTTTTCTTAATCCTCTAGTACACCTGTAATAACGAACACGTGGAAATATTGAGAATTACAAATAGTTATCAAATTTTATTTAGTTACTAATTGAAATGGGAAACACAATTATGATTCTAGACTCAAATGCGCGTTCGAAAATTATGACTAACCATGTTTTAAGATATGGTGCAAATACCAATCTGATATTACAAACAACTTAAATGTGATTAACTTCGACGGTTTGCATAACTGCTTTGGACAGTAAAAAACATGCAATATTCAGCCAGTTGGCAGAAGTATTTGGTGATAACAGAGTAGGGGACGTTTGCTGATAATTTGAAGCCTGGCTTTTTATCCCAAATTGTGAAAATAAACTCATTAAGCGAGGGTGATTAAGGTATCAAGCCAGTAAAATGATATTTAATTATTTTGGCCTTGTACACACTGATTTTTCACGAGAATAGTCGAGCGAGTATTTCATTATTATGGTAGCTTTTTGCTTCAAAAATATATTTCATTATGACAGTGAATGTTATGCACAATAGTCGATATCTTTCAGTTTCTCCAGATATTCCTTCTGAAAATATTGTGGAAATTGTAGGTTTCGTTCCAAATTTAGTTGGGTAAAATAGTTAAAGTTTTCTCAATTCACATTTTTTTACTTCGTATAAATATTGATTTCGACAGAGTATTTTTTTAATTTGGTATGTAACATTTTTGTATTGTTTTCAATACTGTAATCGTTTTTCACCCGACTTTATTCATTTTAATACCTTGATGTTGTGTTGTGAAGAACACTAAATCATAAAGAGTACTCTTCACAAAACTGCATATTGTCGTGTCGAGGTTTAAAGGAGCAGTTTCACGATTAACATAAACAGCAATGCTGCTTTCAAAAACTATGTCCTTTCGTTTTTACTCGATGTAAATTAATCAAGGTGATTTAATTCGACAAAGAAACCCTTTTAACAAACAGAATTTTCAAGGATCGATACATATTTGTGCTATATTACGTTTGCCATTTATTTTATGGGCCAACTTTGATTTTGCCTCACCAGTCATAGCTGTAATCCGTTCAATGGTCCTCGAAACTAACGTAACGTTATGAGCAGATATGTGCCCGAATTATGTTGAGCAAAATATTTTATAATTGCTCAATCATACCGTGAAACTACCCCTTAAGGTTAGCAGTTATTATCAAATGAATTTATTTATAGTAATAACTGCAAATGGTTGGTGACATCTTTATTACTCTTAGCGGCGATATCCGGCAATGTGCACAGATAAGCAGTTATTCGACAAGATCTAGTGTACAAATCTATAATTATTCTATTGTGGGGGTTTAACATTTTCTGTTATTAACGTAAGCTGCAAAATATAATCAGCCGATATGAATAAATAGATATATTTTTTATATAACTCTTGTGTTTGTTTATTGTGAATCAGGCGTATAGTTTCATTCTGGGAAAATCATGAGTCATGACATTTTTCTCCGAGTGTCATCCTCGTGCTTGATAAACACCAATTTCTGAATGTAGATATGAGCTATTCACAACTCTGTCTTTTGTGGAGGATCGGATCTCGCTGGTATTTATTCAACAACAGGTCGAGGCTACACTTTAAAAATGAGTCTACGGTCATTGTAATCAGCGGCAACTGAGAATACGAAGCTGGACTATTGTGAATGTGAGCAAATTTTGAACCAGTCGCTTAAAACTCACAAAGTGAGCATTTTTCTTGCATCGAAGAGTGAGACTGGCGTTTATTATGTCCCCAAATTCAAAAGTTGAGAACTTTTGTAAATTTCCAACTAAATTCCTAAACTGTTTATTTCAAAGGTATTGGAACGAGAATCAATCTAACCATAGGCACCCACTTGCCCTTCAGAACCTGGATTAGGATCTGACTCGTATCCAGCCGTTTTTACGAGGAAAAAGTTGAGCGAGAGCTCAGGACGCGAAGGGAACGCTGGGAAGAGAAGGAGGAAGGGAAACGATAGGCAAATTTGATTCAGGAGGCTGGGTAACGACTCACGATTAGGATTATTGTCTTTCAACACTTGCCGTCCTTCGCTCACGCTTTCTTAACTGTTTCTCTACAAGCCTCCCAAGCTGCGAGTTAGTATTTAGGTTGCATGATTGGGCGATATGGGTAATTGAGTCATTATATAAGGCTTTATGTAGGAATAAGTACTATTTTCCTAAAATCCTTAATATTTAGTACAAATGGCATAAATATAAAGATTCTTTACCTTAGTAAGTTGTTCCTTTGTCTTTCTTGTATGTTCTGGGGCCATCAGAGATTTTCATTTCGGAGTTCCTCCGCCCCCTCCCCCAGTGAATCGCTTCTAACTGCCTCAGAATACACAAGAAAGATACAAGGAGAGGTAACTAAATTAAAGAATCTTTATTTGTGCCATTTGCACCAAATACAATTTCAAGAAAATATTTTTATTACTAAAGAAAGCCTTACAAAATCGAATCGATAGACCCAATGGCTCTTGATTTCCCAAATACTACCTCACAGCTTGGGTTGCCCGTGGTTTCTCCAATATTCCCTGATTTTCCTAGTTGTGGCCATTCTCTTCGCGAGATCTTTTTCTTTTGTTGAGGCTCATTCAAAGAGCTGAGGGATTTCCTCCCCATAGCAAGGTTAACGGTTAACGTTCTCTCTATTGCAGTGATTGCCTCGGTAGTTTAGGTCCTTCTCATGTGGCAAAGGCGATTTGTTTTTATTGTTTTTTTTTCTCGGTTTCTGTTACAATTGTCTTTGGCCGTTGCATCAGTTAGCATCTTGGAGTTGCTATCTCTCATGATGATCATGTATACTGAAACATATAGATGCTTTTTAATATCTTATCAATAATATTACTGTAGCAAAAGCTACAGGCAGCTTTAACTCGGGCCGTGTTGTAACAAGGGTAATTGTAAAGCCGAGTATACTTCGATCTAGGGTAAGATTTCACTTCTTCACTGCAATTTTAGGGTACTTGAAATTGAAATCTTTCATGCAACGGTTTCAAATTTATTTTCCTTGCCTTTACTAACGTTTGTTCCGTAACTGTGCTCACTTAGTGGGTGGCTCCTCCTAAAATGGTCTGCAATTGGTCTGGGATTTAATGGAGCCGAAACCA
>JANSTQ010150056.1:0-11826 GCA_026167885.1 Bergia puertoricense
TTTTCGAGAAGTGTGTGGGTTCTTTTAAGTCCCCCGATAGAACGTCAAGAGACTAGACCAACGGCTTAACGTCCCTGCCCACGGACAATAATAAAGTAGCAAGGGAGACTTGTAATTAAAGTCAACCTTGTGGACGAAACTTTAAAGGATGCTACTAAGGTCGTTCACACTATACCGTATAAGACTTCGTGTCGTTGCAAAATTGTTGTGTTACAGTGTAAAAAGGAACAGTTTGTCGCCGCACAAAAACCTTTCCGGTAAGTGGCATATCACTTTCGAAGCGTTGCGTCTCTCGTTCGGAAAGGCACAAAAGGGGCGCCGGAAAAACCGTTCCAAGAATGACAACGACAGCGACAACGACAACGACAACAACAACGACAATGACAACAACAACGACAACGATAATGACAACGACAATGACAACGACAATGACAATCACAATGACAATGGTAATGACAAAGACAATTACAAGGACAACGACAACGACAATGACAACGACAATGACAATGACAACAATAGCGACAGTGACAACGACAACGACAACGATAATGACAACGACAATGACAATGGTAATGACAATGACAGTGACAATGACAATGATAATGACAACGACAAAGACAACGACAATGACAACTACAGCGACGGCGACGGCGACGGCGACAACGGCAGCGACAGCGACAACGACATCGATAACGATAACGAAGAAGAAGAAGAAAAAGAAGGAGACGACGATAAAGAACAAGAACAAGAAGAAAAACAAAAGCGAGAACGAGAACGGGAACGAGAACGAGCCAGATGCTCTTTTCTTGAGCAACCACACGAAATCTCTTTTGCAGGTGCTGTGATTCTCAGCATTTCCCGAGTCCAGTCAATTTCCTATGTTTGTATTATATGATTTTATCTACTGTTTCTTCAGAAACAAAAGTTTCTAAATCCTAAAGTTTATAACGAGAACTTTAAATGTTGGTTTTCGAAACCTTATCGGCAAATTATAAATGTACATTAATCAATTCCAAGTAGACAAAACATCCGTAGTTTTTAGTGTTTTGTTTTGTTTCTCTGCTTTGAACTATGAATCAGTGTAATTAAAATCATCCTGAGCCAGTAGTTAAAATTAACAACAACGAAACTTATTGCAATTTTAACTACTTATTTTTTTCGTTTCTTAAAGTAGTAGAAGAATATATCGCTTTCAAAAGCAAAAACCGGTCTGTCATCAACATATTTAATATTGATATATCTTGCTGTACAAGAAATACCTAGTGTTGCTCACAGCGTGCACAAGAAAAGAGCATTAAGTCATTACTACAAAGACGCCAAAAGCACTTCAATCTGTAATAAGAAATTTGAAATCATAATAAAAAACAAGCCAAGTAATACCACAAACAGGTTAAACAAAATCAAGAAATCGGAAGTGGTGTACGTGGTATTGTTTTTCACTGATTTTCCACTTGCGCTGACATCAATTTACATCTGCGCTTCAGCCACTCAGGATGTGAAATATCTCTGCCTGCAGGTATCTTTGAGCCGCATTTTTCAGGTTAAGAATTTTAAAATTAATTTCGTTTCCACCACGGAGATCACAGGCACCACAATTATACAAATCAACTAAAGGATTATTCAAGAGACTTTTAAAATACATGTATATTTTTAAAAAGGTCATTGATAAATTGTGAAGACAATAATTTTTGAACACACAGCTTGAAAATTTCTTTGAAGATGTGAGGAAAGTTGCAGTGATAGAAGTTTATGCTGTGATACTGAGAGACAAAACACATTTGAAGAACTTATTACATAAGTCTTTGTTTTTTAGTTAAATCTACTTACTTTCTTTGGATATGTAATACTCTTAAGAATAAATCGCCAAGAGTATCTGTCTGCGACTTAAAGACTTTCATTTTCCTCTTAGTATAAGTGAATTTATTATCATTGCATGCAGTTACGCACGTGAGAGTGGAGCTAGGCGGAGACATCAGTTAAGTTTTTTCACAACCTATAAACCAGATCTTCGTAGCTCAATTTTATTGGATGACCGTTGTTTTGAGTCAACCTAAATTGATGAAAAATAAGGTTAGATTAAAGTTTAGAGCATGGTCTTTTACTTGTCGGGTACTGTTTGTGTGCGAGCTTGGCTCAGTTGGTAAGATCTCTGACTGCCACGCGGGAGGCCCCGGGTTCAATCCCTGGCCTTGCCGAGGGTTGAAAATTTGTGCGGCCTTCATTTCGCGGACAGGGACGTTAAGCCGTTGGTCTAGTCCCTCGTCATCCTAGCGGGGGACTTAAAAGAACCCACACACTAATCGATAAGAGTAGGTTGTGACCCGGTGTTGTGGTCTGTCCTGTCCTGGTCACAGGGGGCATTTATCCTCAAAAATTATTGTAAACTGCGCGGCAGCAATTTGCGCCCGTAAAATGCAGTTCTGTCCTCAAGTCCCTCAACAACATTGTAAAGCCCCTGCAATTCAGCCTCTGGCTGCAATCGGGGTTAAAAGTCGACCACCACACTTACTTACTTACTTACTTACTTACTTACTTACTTACTTACTAATTACTTAAAGGTTTGAATCAGACAACTAACTGAAGGATAGAAAAAGGATAGAAATTTGAGTTAAAAAAATTCTACACAAGTTTCATCTTTTAACTACTAGTTACAAAGTACTAGTGTGATAGGACCGTTGTCCTTTACCGATTCAGAGAGACAATTGAACTTGAAAGGAATATTCTTGAAATACTAACATTCCTCCATTGTGTCCAGAAATGACAAAATTAACAATACAAATACACAAATTAAAGACTTCCTATTCGTTGTAATGGCAAGAAGTGTAAAACGACTTCAATTCCTTTATGATTATTTGGACCGTAACAAAATTTACAGAAATTAGCCACATCATTGACTTTACCCTATTTTACCCATAATGCAACACGGTTTTAAATTTTCACTTCTTTTAAATGTAATTTTTGTTCACGTCAGTGAGAACTTTTGTTTAAGATCATTTAACAAAATGCTTTTGTACATCAGGTACTACAATTTATAACAAAAACCTTTAACTCACGAAGTACCACTCCAAAATATGGCTGCCTTAGCAACCATTTTCTCAAATATCACACAAATTCACAATCAAACTGTTTCCCATAAAATTTTGGCAAAAGTCTCCAAGTTTTGGCTTTTAACTCTAAACTGTTTAGAAGTCATTGCTAATAACAATTCTCTTAGTAAGGTCATGTGGCCTTTTCGAACAAATTACATTTCCGCAAAAGGCAAAATACAAACTTTGAAATGGTCATAACTTTAGAACGATGAAATATATTTATTTGAAATATGGATTGCAACATTTACATGGTGTTCAGCTTGAATTTTTCTTATGGAGCGTTATAATTTAAAAAAAATGACCTTAACCAAATCTGGCGGGGCATCCGCTCTTAAAACGTTTAAATAAACAGGTCGTATAGTTTTAAAGAACCTCCACGTGCACTTTACCTTTTTTTCCTTTGTGTTTAAAGCGGAATCTTGTTAGCCATTTCTGCAATTTTTAACATCTATCAGGTATAATTAGTGAAATCTCTCGATTTCAATTTTAATGTTTTCCTGCTATTAAAACATTAAATAATTTATTTTTACTGGTCAGCTCTACTATGTTTTTCATGCGTGGTTTTTTTGCCTTGGAGCACTGGAAAATTATGCAAAACTCAAAAGCAAAATGTGGGTTTTTGGTTTCAGGTTTAAACCGTACATCTTAAGTGTTACTTTCGTCTGAGAATAAAAGCTATCAAAACTTGGCAACTTCGCCTTTATCGTATAAATATTTAAATTTTGGCAACTAAACAAAAGGTTACGTCGGTCTCTTCCATAAGACTTTCTGCAAGCGAAGCGAATTATCAGTAAAATAATGCAGTACAGAGCATCCTATGAGAATTCTTTTCTCCGTTAATGTGTCATATTCTCAGTTGCAGTGAGTTAAAAAGAAGTTGACGTACTAATTATAAAGTTAGGCTACTTTCGCCAAGTTTACTTTGATTTGTATACAGTTCTAGCACGATGCAAATAAAGTATGACCTGACTTTCATCGTCCTTTACTAAGACCATTCATTATAAAAGACTTCTTTTATGAAAACACCGTTCATTTACGCTCTTTGTTCTTTGTTTGAAAAACTATAAATCAAAGAAGAAGATCAAGAGATTTTTTATTGATCGTAATTCCGGGTATCATAGTTTCTTTCTTAACACGATTTCTGGTCTGATAATTTAACAGTTTCGACACATCGATCATTCTCAACAACATCGGTGTTCGCCGTGTGTGGCCGACGCGTGGAAGATGAATTATCAGGCTCGCGACGCTCATAATAAGATATTGTTCTGCCTTCAAGTGTGAATTTACTACTTGACAGAACTAAGCTCATATAACAGTAACGAGAAAAGGTATTTTTGCATGTTGCCTTGGTCATTTAGTGAGGCCTTACTAGTATCGTAAATGGAAGTTGGTTCGTTCGGATGAGAGTAAATTCATCGCACGTTGATGTACGCAAGATAAACAGGGCTCATTACACAAACTTAAGCTCACCAATATTGAATGCTTTTTATGAGGGGAACAGAGTTCTTAATACCGCTCAACACGACGTCAATTAAACTTGGAAATTCATTCCCTCCGATCTCGGTTTTGTTTGATAGTTTTAAGCTGAAATATTTACGCTTCAACCTTATCTGAAACTCCACTACGATTTGGTATTATTTAAAATAAAAAAATAACGGAGTATGACAAGGGCAAATTAATTTTACCTACCTTGGGAGAATTCTCACAACTTTGGACTAAAATGTGGAGCAGGGAATCTGGACGACAAAACAGATAACAGAGTTGAGGAAGTCTCGAGGAAGTCCCGCAAATTTATCGCTGTCACAATTTACGAGCACGGCCACCGTTTAATCTCTAAACATTCGGTCGGATATGATATCAACAAACTGGCGATTATGCAAACCGTATTAATTATTTGCTTTGAAAAATTCCATCTATTTTCTTCCGAATTGTATTTGTGGCTTTTCAATACATCCATTACAAACAGAAGCCTCCCCGCCGGGCGCGGATCTTCTAATAAACGAAACCGCGTTTGCCGCAAGCTGAATATTAGCGGGAATATTAGAGTTTGTGCTGATGAAAAAGGGGAAAAAAGAATTTCCAGCTGATCTCCAACCAAGTTGTAACTAAACAAAGTTTCCCCTGAAAAATTAGAGAAAATTATAATTCATGTCAGGGGCATTTTCAATATTTTGTAGTGGTGATGGTTCGGTCCTGCGATTGATAGAACTAGCTGTATATAATAGCCGTATAGGTCATTGAAGATGTTCACTATATTATGTGTTTATAGCATTTCAGGTAAATAAAAATGTCCTCCTCGTGTGCACGAGAACCGTTAGTTTATTACATCTTCGTCTTAATTGCAGAATATTTTAATTTGAGCCCAACACATTTTTGTGTTATGTTAAAATTACAAACAATAGAAAGATTTCATAATCATTAAACTTTTCTAAGAGATGAAAGTCACCTTAGACCATAAAACGTTTCACCTGCTATAATAGAGAAGATGCCCTTCCAATAATTTTTAAACCCCTCTTTTGCATAGATAATCTCGTCAATTTTAATCAAAGCGAAGCAATTCAGCACCTTTCAACTTGCACTATGTACTATAACTGTAAAAGAAAGTATACTGACACAGAGTTAAAAAATATTTATTCCATTAGAAATAAGAAAACGATATATAATGTCAGCTTAATACTAGCTTAATTTATGTACCGCTATGAAGTCTGAAGAGAGAAATCAATATCTACGCAACTAAAATAGCAAATTCAGATTTTCGCGATTTCGCCTTCACAAAAGAGTCATTTTCGACACAAACGCCCATTTAATTCTCTTTAACTTCTCTCTTTTTAAAGCTGTAAACAAGATAAATGACGCGGCAATGAATACAAGTCTTGCAACAGTTCGCTATTCGTGGACATTAATGGGCAAACAATTATAAATTGACAAACCTACAATCATTTGCAAAAATCGGTTGTTCTGTTAGTATTGTTCGAACTCTTTGATCAATTCTCTATTTCCAGTAAATTACAAACTCGTGTCTCAATCAATATTAATGTTTCACTCTTCGTCATGGTAACCTAATAAGCCAACACCTAAATCCGGTTATTTACTGCAATTCTCATTGCGTACCTATCCTTCCATCCCTCCATCCCGATCCATCCATCATCAATTTATCTACTTTAAAATCTCAACCTATAAAGCGTTTGCATACAAAAGATTATTTGAGAAAAAAAAAACTAATTTTAGAACAATATTTCAAATGTTCTGTATAAAACACAAAACATTCAAATGTTCGAAAAATTGAAGGAAGAGGGTAAATCGTAACCGAGATAGTGGATTAATAATATCCGACAAACACTTCAGTTTCGTATTCGCGGTTGTCGCTGATTAGTATGGCTATAGTTTCATTTTACAGCGTTTTCCTGGACTGTCTCAGGGAGATGAGATCTTTGATATAGGTAGGTGCCTGGTCATGAAGAACACTGAAATTGATGAGTATCTTGTATAGGATCCAGTAACTAACAGGAAAGCCAGATTGGGAGTGTTGTAACAGAAGCGATTTGTATTAGTGACTAAACGGGCTGTAGTATTTGGAGTGTTTGCTATATGTTGTGAACAGTACCAGAGAGATCATATAAGAGGCTGCATGTTGCAGTTGTTAACCTTGATTTTAATAAGGGCTTTAACAAGAAGAGATATTTCGGGAAACAAGAATTTCCTCATGTGATTAAAGAACGTAGCACTACACGTTTTGGCCACTTGAGTTTTAAAGAACATATTGGAGACAGTCCAGCAGCCCAGGTCTTTTACTGTAATAACTGCGGTAACTGAGCAGGTATCAAAACATAAGAAGCTGTTGTCAATCTTTTTGAGTTGCAGTTTAGTACCATTGAAAAGAATCTCGGTTTTCCTGTCGTCCATATTTAGTTTTATATGCGTTATTCGCCCCTTTATATCTTTATTAATGTTTAATAGTACAATAATACACGACAGCATTCTGGTTAGCTCTTTCTTCAGGTTTTTAAATGAGATCCAAATTTGTGTGTCATCAGCAAAAATAATAACATCCGAGGAAGATGATGGGTAATTAAACTGTATAGTTTACTTGAGTAGATACTAGATACTAGTGAAGGAAAACACGAGCCTTGATCTGAGGTATATCAAACGTTTCGACGACTAGCTACTCACTATAACATGCTAAGGGCATTAGAGATGAATGAGAAACGAACCACAATGGGACATTTTCATGGATACTAAGGCAACTGAGTTGTTCAATGAGCATTTGATGCCGATCGAATCAGTGTCAAGGAAACTGCTGTGTAATCTTTTGTTTGTAATGAACAGTATTATAGGCATTCTGCTGTCAACACGGCAATTGGTGTCTTAATTTATCATTGACTTCTTCCACATAGCATTGGCACATAAACCAAGACAGCTATATATTAAAGATGAATTTCAAAAGGAAGTTTAGTTGAACGTGAAATATGTTTCCATAGCTTTACGAAACTTAACAGAACAATACTTTACTGCTCTTTAACCAACCTTTAATCTTTATACGTAAAGCTTAAGTGCTATTTATTCAACTTTACGCCATTTGCGTTCACTATATTCTTTAACCAACTGTACGCCATGTGCGTAAAGTTTTTGTTGCTCTTTAACCATTTTTTTGCCATGCGCGTAAAGCTTCACTACTCGTTAACCAAAATTTACACCAAGCGCGCAAAGCTTTTATTGCTCTTTAACCATTTTTACGCCATGCGCGCAAATATCTTATTGCTCTTTAACCATTTACGCCATGCTAACGAGAACTTTTATTGCTCAGCTTTAACTAACTTTTATTGCCCTTTTTACCACTCTTTACGCCATGCGCGAAAAGCTTTTATTGACCTTTTTACTTACTATACGCCATGCGCGTAAAACGTTTAATGCTCTTTAACCAACTTCACGCCATGCGCATTTTGCTATCAATAGTACCAATAGACAAACGCTTTTTTACCAAAATGAATGTTTTGTAGGCCTTAAGACAGGTTACACTTCTTGAACAAAGCCACACATTATTTAAAAACCTTTTCGCATCAAAACGTGGCTTCGCGCTTTGCTTATATCCCTTTACGCAATTTTGTGCGTAATCCCTTTCGATTTGCCGACTGTAATGAATAAGCTAAGTAAAGTACTTTCACTTTTTACTTATTTCCACTAAGTAAGATTAAAACGCTTTTTTAAGTTTTACCTTTAAAAGTATATGTATCACCCTTTTTTACCGTTTTTTGGATAGTTTAAATTAAATATATAAAAGAGTGACAGAAGCATGGAGAAAATCGCTCAGAAACAGCTTGGTTAATCAGGCTGAGCAGTTTTTGTAGTTAAGTTATGAAAAAGGTACTGATTGTGTTGTAAGTAATAATTACAAATTAACAAAGAGAAAAAGAAAAAGGGAAAAATTAATAGAATTGATTTAAATTATTACATTGAAAAAATTGTGAAAAAAGAAAAAATCGGTTAAAGTTACATAAATACTCCATCTCTAAAAAGAAAAAAGTAAAGTGTTATTTTTATATAGCGCATTTTCCATGTAAATATGTTCAAATGCGCTTTACAAAGTGTGATACTCTACTTCCCAGCATGCTGGTACTCATTTTACCGACCTCGGAAGGATGGAAAGCTGAGTCAACTTTGGTGGAAAGAAGGTCGACGGTGGCCGGGGATTGAACCCGGAACCTTGTATGTGGCAGTCTGAGATCTAACCGACTGCGCTACCTTTGCCACCATCTCTGCTTAGAGTTCCGCCTTGGTCTAGTTGTCTGTGGAAGAAACTAGCGCCAGGCCACATACCGGTCAGAACGCGCGTCGTCATGTATCGAGGCAATTTGCATATCCGACCACACGCACCCAGGAATAAGATAAAGGGATCTTAAGTTTATATCTTTTCATCTCTCTGATTTAGTTTTCACGAATTTCAAATTTGCTGAAAGAAACTTGCATTTAATTTCAGTCCATCGCAACAGTTAAAACACCACAAAGAAAAATGTGTTAAAAGTCTGAATATTTGTTTGAAACGTAATTGTACAATCATAAAGGAGGACACCCGCCGTTAAAAATACTGTGGTTTTAGCTTATATTTTGTGTTTACTTGAAAATTACTGGGCAAAGTTACTATTAAAGCTAAATTCTGTACAATTCAACTATCTGGATTTACATTACCTAAAGAATTTCGGTTTTCTGTCGTGGCTGCAACTAAAATCCTTTTGTTTTAAATTATATTTGGTTGTCTTGATGAGAGAAACACAACTCTAACAAAGTAGCCGTAATTCGATCTAAATTCGTTTTTAAAGTCTATCGATTTCGACTTCAGATAACAAAAACTATGCAGCAAATGTGCTGTTTTGTAACTTGTATTTGTGGAATGCTGCATCATGTTATTCCATAAAAAATCAGGTTGCACGCATTCTAAAAGAAGTTCCTTAAATTTCTCTCTAGTTTATAAGTCAAGCTAGTCAAACGTAAATATAATTCTATGCTTTAGTGGATAATTCACTTAAACTTATTTTACCATTATGAATTATGTTAAAAGATTCACATAAACGGCTTACCTCCAACATAAGGGAAAAGCAACAAATATCAACTCAGGTTTGTGCAGGTTTTCCAAATACACCAGTTGGTGTAATTCCACAGTTACGATTCCACGACACTTGGGAGTACCTTCTCTGAAAGTTGTCGGTGGTTGAATAAGTTAGCCTTTTTTGATAACAACAAAGTCGTAGATGAGTTTTTGCATGGTGAAGGATTAAAACCTTTTTAGTTTTTTGTTTCTTTAAATCCCTCCGACTCTTAACTTCAGTTTTTCTTCAGTACAGGGAGCTTTGTAAACAAATCCTTCCGGCGACATTTTTATTGCTTACAGGACATCTTGCCTTGGTTGCAAATTAAAAAATATATTTAAACAGACAATTATCATATTCGTTAATAGAACAGATGAATTTTCTTGAAAAATGGACGGCAAAATGAACTAATATAATAGCAATTAACGAGTTTCACAATTTTGTTTTTCGAGACTTCGAAATCGGTCCATATCAATTTGATTTACCTTTAAATTCCTTTATTGGGACCTGTTAAACTACATTCTTTGCAACAATCCTATATTTATGTACTTTGACCACAACAATTATAAGCAAATTTTTTCCAACTCAGTTCTGAATTTATCAAATACTGATTAATCCAGGTACCATTATGTTAAATTATTCATTACACAAAGTAATTAAAGACAAACATTTATTCAAATACCATTATGTCTAACGTTAATCCTTGTAAACCTAAGCAGAATAATTTTCAATGAGAAAAAACTTCCCTTCACCATCTCTGTCTCTGTCTGTCTGTCTGTCTGTCCGTCTCTCTCTCTCTCTCTCTCTCTCCTATCTCTCTGTCTCTGTCTCTGTCTCTGTCTCTCTGTCTCTGTCTCTTCTCCTACAGAATAGTGTTCGTCGCTGAACCCCGAAATGTGTTACCTGCAGCTCTCCTGCACGCTAGTTTTATAACTGAACCTTAAAATTTTGAGTAAGTTCGTTGTTCTTTATTTATGGCAAATTCAGCCTCAAAATTTTCTCAGTATAATGCTCTTGTTTTTGTACAAACAATGACTGTTCTAGTTGAACAAAAATTTTTGATCTGAGCCAAAGGATAAGGCTGAGTTTGTTCTTAACCTGTTCTTGAAATCAGTTAGGCAAATCTTAGTTTAGTGTTATGATAAAGGCAGGTGTGCTCTTATCACAAGCTGTTGCAGACGACGGATAGTGTTATTTATATTCTTATATTTATAGTCGTATTTATATTCTTATCTATATCTACATTATTACTAACCATTAAGTTCTCGTTCACTAACTATTTCACATTATTCAGTTACTGTTCACTCTTATTCCCCGCCATTCACATCTCATTCACTACCATTTCTCACTTTAACTTTTCATTCACTGTCTTTTCCAGACACTCACTTCTCGTTCACTTTCATTCTCCACCATTCACACTCATTCCCTATCATTCCTACAAGTCACTTCAAATTCACTGCTATTCCCCACCATTCACACCTCATTAGCTTTCATTCCCCACCCTTCACTTTTTAGTCAGGACTATTCCCCATCATTCACATCTCATCCACTATCATTCCTTAACATTCACTTCTCATTCCTGACTCTGGTATCCCATCATTTACTTCCTATTTACTATTATTCCCCATCATTCACATCTCATCCACTATCATTCCTTAACATTCACTTCTCATTCCTGACTATGATATCCAATCATTTACTTCCCATTTGCTATTATTTCCCATCATTCACATCTCATTTACTATCATTCACATCCCATTCAGTATCATTCCCCGGATCCTCATTCAATACAACTCCCCTTGTAACTCCGAATAAACTGATTAATTTCATTAATCTGTAAAATACTTTAGTATAGTAAGAGATTTTAAAAACACTTTTTTGAAAATGCAGTCCGCTTCGTGGTAAATATGTGGACATTAGCTTTTCACCAATAACTCAAAATTGTAAAAATGATGACCAACTTCTTTCTGTCATTTAAGACCTTCTCTTTGACAAGGGGCAAACAAATCCAGGGGCCGGGAGTCAGCAAATTTTAAATGTCCCCAAAGAGAGGGTCATTTAAAATGTGCAACTATAAAAAAGAATGAATTCTTTAGTAATACTAGGTTACTAACAGATGCTTATTTTTCCTACAGTGGTTTTATCCGACCCCCCCC